>WOGJ01049876.1:0-10671 GCA_015342185.1 Leptinotarsa juncta | reverse complement strand
AGGGTCGCCCAAGGTGATCCTGGCAAGATTACATCCTTTGATTTCATCCCATCTCTTTAAGGATTGAGCATGGGTGTAACATTTGACTAGTTCCGCAGTTGTCGAAGTCATCAGGCCGTGGGTGCCACTGGGTGCTAAAATTCTTAGTTCAGCCACTTCCTTGGCTAAAGAATTGGCAATGCGATTACCTTTACTCTTGTCGTGCCCTTTAACCCACCTGAGGATAATGTTATTATCTACCGAGGCTTTGGCTAAATCTTGGAAGCACTCTAGTACTAGCCCTGAGGTAACACGCTGTCTGTTCAAGGCTAATAGTGCTTGTCTGCTATCACTGAAGATTATTATGTTTATGCCAGAAATTCCGTTCTTGGTTTCGCAAATGAGTTAATTTCTCTTGTTTTCTTCTAGGCGAGTTGCGGAAGGATTGCCATGATTTCACAGACAGTTTTATTGTTCGGAATTTCGTTTCAGAGCTATTCCAAGACACTTACCTTGATTGTTTTACCGGACTGTGTTTCGCATAACAGCACAATTTTTCTGTTGTGTCCAGGAGATGCTTCATAGGCTTCTATCCCCAAAAATTATTCTAAGAGAACAGTCATCTGTTCATTGGTTTGAGCCCTTTGGGCACATACACCTTCCATAGAATTGTTTCTCTGCGAAAAATACCACTGAATTTGTTATTTATACATAAACTTTATTATTGTAGAAATATTTTTCCGAAACAATCGTTGTTACTTATGTAGAATATCAGAGACAATGCTGGTATTCAAAAGTATATTTTTTTTTCGAATTCTCATTGAAAATTTCAGAATTCTGGTGTTTTTTCGTAAGGGAATCACTGCTTTTATTCGTGGCATATCTGAAAGTGACATTTCCTTTGCTTATAAAATACAGCTTTCTTTTGCTTATACACAATTTGAATTAAATTCAAGAGCCATAGATACAGAGCTTTTTCAGCCTAATAGGCTTCATCAGTGCGAGGCAGGAGGTCCATGATTGAAGATAACTTGAAGAAAAACGTAAAGAGTACTTCATCAAGTTGCGTGAGTAACATAAAGTGGAACCACATAATGGTCATTGATTCAAATGGTTAAATAAATTTATCATCTTGAGAAATACACCTATTATTATAAACCTGTATGTTACTGAATTGGAATGGGAACAAACCATAAATAAAACATTCAGATTTGTTTCTACTTCTTGATGACGTCGTTACAGAAAGAATATCAAGAAGTTTTATGACATCATTCTTCACTTGCATGTTGGGTTCTGAAGGGCTTCGCCTCTTTTATGTTGCTGTGAGTTTCATAGGACATCGACTTGCTAATGTGTTTCATTAGCAAGTTGAAAATTCATTGTAAATTATATCTTCATAACTAATTACTTCGAATCAATCATTTGATCATTTATTCTTATTCAAGTTTGATGAAAATAAACAACTGAAACTACATACATTGTAATAGTCACTTTCAGTGAATTTTATTTATTTCTTTCATCTAAAGCTAGTAATGCAATATTTTCAAATATTGTCAGCTTCCTCTAGTTCTGTTAATATATTAAAAAATTCAAAATTATTCGAATTGAAAGGGGTATATTTTCAGGGAAGACAGATTTTTGGGACAAAAAGGTTTCGGCCTTCTACTACTGAGATTTTTGATATCAGACAAATATTCTTTAACAACATCTCACTCTCCACTTCTTCAAAAAGACCGAACCTATCAATTTGTGATATCATTAACTTATTTATTTTGTGGAAATCATCTTCTATTAAATGATATAGATATAGAAATAAAATACTTTGTCCAGTTTCCACTTACTTAATATATTGATATTAATACGACCAAGGTTTCGGTTATTACACCATTCTCAAGTATTCTAACACTACACTAGAGTAGTGTTAGGCAAAGTGTTGGACAAAGTATTTTATTTCTATAGCTATATAATTTAAAGAACGTATTAAACCTTCTCTTATCTATACTACGAAACAAAAAAATTATTATTTGATGATTATTCAGTACCTTTCGCTTCGAAATCAATAGGCCAAAAATGCTACCAATTTTTAACACCAAAAGTATTACATCTCCGTCTTACAACACTGCAAAACGAAACGTCAGGATTCAGATTCAAAAAAGATTTAAAACTATTTATGAAAAATCGCCTTTTCATTATATACGGTCAATAATTGAAAATTGAAAGTAATTTCAAATATTCCTGATGTTAGTGCATACAGTACCTGTATTCGAGTATTTTAAAATTTTAAACTCCTCTATATTCATATACGAGAGTGTGTGTATTTGTGTAGATGTATCGTATGGTAGTCTGTATTAATAATTATACTTATTTTGCTCTCACAATAATTGTATATTTGATTTTATTGTATAAGTAATTTTAGTATAGTACTCTCAAATAATTTGTTTATGCTCATGGTGTATACGCCCACACACAAGCAGTACCTACTGCTTCCGTGGTATATTTTTGTTTATTCACAATAATGCTGAATTTGTTAAATTATACTGAGTAGTTATTTTCTCTTGTCTGAATAAAATATTACACTTCTCTCCTTTTTTTTTCAAATGGAAATCTTTCAAAGAAAGGCAGAAAGCAATTAATTTAAAAAAAAATCAATTGATTTCTTTTTTTGTGTTATACGGGGTCTTTCATCAATCAATATGCGTTAAATAAAATAAAAATGGAATGAAAATTTATTATCTACACATCTTTTTTTTTATTGCTATAACTTCATCACACTGGAAAGATATTTGATTTATTTTTTTTGTGCTAGACGGCGTCTTTCATCAATCAATATGCGTTAAATAAAATACAGATGGAATGAAAGTTCAATATCCACTCATCTTTTTTTAATTGCATTAATTCGATCATACTGGAAAGACATGAAAATTGGTAGTTTTTAACAATTGTTCAACACATCTCAGATCAATTTCATACAATAAACAAAAAAAATTAAATGTTACGTTTTTAGAAAAATAATTTCAATAATAATAGTAATTATATTATTTATTAATGAAAAGAGACAGAGAATGTGTACAGGAAATACAATGTTTTGTATAAATGATACCTACTCGATAAGTGAAACACTTGTTTCGAGATAAAATTACCATACATAGCTACATAAAAAGAAAAATATATTCAATCCAATACAAGAACATTTTGAAAAAAAGCATAATACTTAAAAAATATATACGGCAATGGCAGTATAATACATAATGCAAACACAATAATGAGAATATTTATACAATAATTATTTTATTTGCATAGATATTACATACTCGATAAGTGAGGAAACACCTGTTTCGAGATATCAGTACATCACTTATCTACCTAATAAATATTCAGTTGAATACAAGAATACCACCAAAAAAGCAATGCGCTTAAAAATATATATGGTAATAACACATCACATCAATAAGAACATTTTGAAAGTACAAATAATTTGGAATAAGTTATAGTTATGAAAATAAAAATTTAACCCGTGCATGAAGAATTGAAAAGGCGAGTATAAATAAGATAAAACGAAATGAATTAGTTGAAGAAATTTGGTTGGACGATCTCATTACATTTGGCTCTTGGTGTGTCGTACATGAATCGTTTTAACTCATTTTCGAACATGTTAAAGTTCATTATTTCTTTAAAATGGTCAGGAATAAAATGATCGCTTCAGAGGATTCCCTCTTAGCTTGGGTGAATTTTCAACACGACTCTTATGACTCAGCCAGTACACAACTTCCATATTACGTTTTTTCAACTGATTCTGACATTCCCGTAATTCACTCCGCCATTCGCTAGCGTATAGAAGGAGTGAGAGATTATCTGCACATTCCTAACAGCATTATCATTATTTCCACTTATGTTGGGATTAAAGAGACCGAGCTCCTAAGCCGAAATATCTCACAGGGTACACAGATAACGAACAATTGACGAATTACCCGGCAAATTAAAATAAATTCAAGTAGTTGGTTAGAAGATTATAAAGCTAGGAGATTACACTAGTAACTGAATGAGCTTTTTCTTTTGTACCCGGGTGATTATCTTTAGGCAGTTACAAGGAAACATCAATGGTGAAGCCATCTTTTCCTCGAAAAAACTGTATAAACGGTATATATAACATTGCTGCATATAAAAACCTTCTCCCTTCAGAAAAATTCGATACTTGGTCAAGTTACTGGAGAAAATCGAAATTGATTAGTTTGAGTAGACAGATACAATGGTACCGAAAAGGACTCATGGGATTACTACAATGCTGTGTCTGGAACTGCTATTTCTAACGAATGATTAATTCTGTTTGGAAGATAAAGAACTGCCAATGTGTTCACCACTTTAGCCGTCTGAAACTTGTGAACACATATGTAACATCTTCAGTATTTGTTTGATCTGAAGGTTAAAGTGGGAACTTTTCATATGTCTTGAAAATTTTCAATTTTTTTTAGAAAGTCACTTGATTGGTGGAATTTCATCACTTTAATAATATTCTTAAAGTTCAGTGGAAACTTTGTAAGACATGAAAAATTGAATAGAACGGAACAAACTCCTCAAACTCCAGGCGGTACTATTAAAAATCACAGTACTACTTAAATTATCAGATGAAGAAAGTAAACTACAGACATCTTGTTGCTTACTAGGCAATCCACTGTACATTAGCTGATAATTTATAACCTCTTCATCTTGAAGACTATTTTGAATCGGCATCATTACGTAACAGAATCAAAATATTATCTATAATATCTTGAGAACAGTTAATGAAGCTAATTGAAAAGTAATGGAGGTCACGAGAAGAGCATGGGAAGAATTTAATAAACCAGATGGTGACGTAATATTTTCAAGTTTCTTGTTGTTCCCAACTTTAATTAATGAAATATATGATACAGGGTACTAACCCATAACCATTGATAGTTTTCTTGTGAGGTCTGTCTAACGACAAATTATTTTCGGCCATACCAAAACCGAGTAATAATTCTTCATGGAAGATATCTCTTGGGTGAAAAATATAAAAAATTTTTGCCAATGATAATTTCTTTGAACAATGATGATTTTTTCTAACAATGTTTACTATATAGATGATTTCTTCGAACAATGATGATTTCTTTTGACAATGTTTACTATTGATGATTTTTTTAAAACGATTTTGAATAGTTTTTTCATTATGGAAAATGGATTTAGTATAACAAATGGTTCGAATTTGTAGAATATCAATTGTCGTGAAAAAAAGAGAAAAATAATTCCGTTTAATATAGGAAAAGTAATTATCAAAACTTATATCAAAATTGGAATACGATTTTGAATTAGTTTCTCCGTGATTTTTGATATCTCTGATAGCAAAGCTAGTGGTTTTTAGTTATTTGGAGGATTTTTTATATTCAATTTGAATTTCAACAAAATAAATAGGTCGTCAATCGAACAATTTCATATAATATTTTATTATGTGTCTCGAATCGGCAAATATTATACACGTTCTCCCAAAACAAAGTTCTCATGTTTAATATTTTTGTGTGTAGTACATATAGGGTTGGAATTCAACCTGTCAAACGACATACATAGCTACAAGAGGTAAAACAATGAAATTTATATTGTCTTCTCTTTGTTTTGATGTGTTGATATCATTGAAATCCTTTGAGTTTCCCAAATAGAAGAGATGCGACGTTTTTCAATGTTGTCTTCAAGTTTGCCTTTAATTTTGCTATTGATTTTATTTTTCAAGTAACGCTAATAAATCAATGAAGTGAAAATATGGAGATGAAATTTTGACTTCCACGTTCACAGTTAAAATTTCAACATACTATGTATGTTCAATGCTACGATCCCGATGCGAAAACATAAATTAAACATGGGCGGACGATTCTAATGGAATGTGACTCCAAATTCCACAAGTCATATGAATAAATACAACCCATTTGAATATAATGTGATCCATTGTTTCAATCCCCACTCAATATTTGACGTTCACAAAATTCAACGACGGCCGACTTCTCGAAGAAATCACGAATTTTATACCTCCTAAAAATCACAAAGCGGAAAATTGAGTTTAAGCATGCTATAATGACTCACATAAAAATATGTCTGGACCTGTTAAACTGAAAAGGACGCGATACGTAAATAATGAACATTATATCTGAAACAACACTCAGGTGGCCAAGTGAGAGGTGAGGACAAACACCATCAGCGAGTTTATCTATCTGCAGGACAGGACTCGCCCGAATTGATAGTGGAAAAAGGATAATTTTTTGGCTATATGTGATTTATTGTTCTAGCAAAAATAAAAATATTGGGGATTTCATTTTCAATATTATTTTTATTCATGACACTAGTATTGTATTTCCGGAATTGTCAATGGGAAAATTTCATTTTTTGGAGATTTTTTTGTCTGAGTTTTTTGACTTTCTAATGAAATAATGAAGGTAATTATATTAGTACATTTGAGTTGTTGATCTAGTGTTCACCAAGGGCATTTTTTTTAAACTTTCATTAATTATACTGAGAAATCTTCAACACTATATTATTTAGGAGCAATTAAAAAAACGTTAAAGAATGTTTAAATATTGACATTTCAAATAAGTAATCGATAACGATAAAAAGTGAAAAATCAGCATAGGACAAGTCATTGAATTATATTCATTTGTTGAGTTTTCCAGTGCTTTTCACTCGAATTATAAGGTAAGGAAAGTCATCAAGGTTGATTCGAATCCAAAACATCCTCAAATAATTTCTCTTCTACGTCGCTACCATATAATGACTGCAATAAATAATAATACCTGAGTCCATGCTGTGCTTCAGTATTTTGAAAATATCCACATTAGAGTATTTCCATAGAATATCATCAGATATACCAATAAGTAATAAACCAACACGAAATCTAGCTCCTGACTTAATTGCACAATAAGAAATGCACGAATATATTTATCAAAGATATTCTACCCAGAATCCCTAAGAAGATGCAGGCTGTCGTTAGAACTACAAAGAAAACTTGGAGTGTTAGTATATTCAAAAGTAATCAGTATTGCAATTCCCAAATAAATGGTTGAAACAAAAATGCGGATTTCAGTAATCCCGCATAGTATTTTATATAAATACAAATAGTATGATGGCTCATAAAATTGACGATGAACAAATAATAATTATTGTCACAAGTAAAGGTTTGCCCTGAGCTCTGAGCTCTGGAGAAGCGATAAATATAATCGCGAAACGCTATCAAATACGTAAAGTTTGTGTTTTATTGTGAACTGCCATAAGGTTGCCCTTCAAAGGTGAATACTGTTGAAACTTATATGGAAAAATTATGAAGACAAAGCAATATTTCCAAAAACATTCATTCATTTGGAAATTTTTTCAAATAGTATTAATAACACTACATACTTTGCAAAAGAATTAATTTAAATTGAAATTTCTTGAATTTCAAGTGAAATTTCTTATGTATTACGAACTTACGATCTAAAGAGCCTAGTCAATTTCATGTTCTCCTTCTGCAATATCCAAGTCAATAATCAAAAGTTTTTGTCGTTTCTCTGCCATCGTTGACATTAACAGTTCTCTAGAAAATATGAACAGTTCTACGTGACTATGGCTAAGACTCTCTAAGGGCTTAGGGGCTGAAATTCGGTCCTGCCCTGTTCAAAATTTCGAAGGTATAGAACTTTGGGATATACTAGCCAAGTTGCCTGACTTGTTTCTCTGTTAAAGTTGAATACCCGGAGAGGTGATTTTGGATGTTCAGCCTGCTTCTCAGATTCAATCAAGTTCCTGATTATAGAAACCATTCAAATAACAAAATACCTCTTAAAGAAGTATTAGTTGATCAGTCGATTAATTGATTAGGTAATACAGATATTACTGTGAATACAGATAATAAGTAGGAATATTGATTTGCGTGTAATTCGGCTCTTTAGGCCAGTACGGATAAACGAAGAATATAAAATTGGGTTTATATTGAGGCTCTCAAAAATTGAACCTGAAGTATTTTTAATGTATAGCTTTAAAACCAAAAAAAATATTAATGTTGTATAATTGTTTTTTGATTTATCTTTTGATACCGTCTCGGCTGAGTTTATGGCTACCAAATTGGAACAGTATATAGATTTCCTAACAATTTACAACAATGGCTGAAGTCTTATACGGAGGATAGGATTTTTATGATGAAATGCAATAATATGCTCTCTGACCCATACTCGTTGAATATAGGGGTTCTCCAAAGATCGGTACTTGAACCATCGATCATATTTAATGACTTACTCAACCACTTCACAAATGAAACTATTTCTGTGTTTGCGACCGATACAATAACATGATTATCGGTCAAAGAAACGGAAAAAATAGTTTAAGAAAGAGAAATCTGTCAGGAGTTTAGAACCTGGAGCCAGAGTAATTTCCTGGAGCCAGGAAAACGAACTCATTGACTGACTCAGTCACTCAGATACTAATTTAAATCGGAATATACATATCAGAACTTGTCCCTCTTGTAAACAAACTCATTTGTTCTGGAATCTCTTCCGAGAATTCTTCCCTGGCAGTTTTGCGTTGCGGTACGATTTTGACTACCACCCTGTATATGCTAATGTAATAAGCACGCCATCATAACGACCCTCACACGAGATCCACTCTCGAAAGTACGTAGAAAGAGACATGCAGATACATGCCGATTTACTGGCATTTTAAACGATGGCGGGCTTTCCGAACCTGCTGTATATAACGTGCAAAGCTGCTGATAAAATTATTCGTTTCACGATCAACACATAGGTGTATAATTATCCGCAACAGGTATGTATATGCATACAGACTTGAAAAATCGTTAAAGGTTTTATAGGTGCTTACAACTGTAATTTAAATATGACTACAACGTCTGGACATCGTATGATTACAGAATCACTTACGCTGACTGAAAAATAACACTTCGTTAGGCCAATTTTCAATTGGATTTATTGCTTCAATGAGTGTCTGGTTCCAGAGTGTACCGGAGACTGCAATAGTGGGTCAAGTCAGAAACCCTTGTGTTTCCATGGTTTATTTTTCTTGAGTTGGAGAGACAGGTTATTGCGCAAAACTGGCGAGTATATTGAAGATATATTCCACCGAGAGAATTGATTATTATGAATCAAGAATATATGAAGCAAGTTTTTCTTGGACTATTTCATGATGATTATTATTTAGCCTAACAAGTATTCATAACTTGCTTTAAAAAAATTATTATTATCATCTATATACTTAGGTTCAGCTGGATGAATACTGGTCAGAAAATAACATGTGTATAATTTCTACTGAAAATTTTATTTGTTACAATCGATTACAATTGATTTCACTTGAGAATGGTTTGATAAACCTACACCAGACGTAACAAATAAAAATCTTGATAGAAATTAGAAGAACCTCACTTAAGACTGGTTCAATAAAACGAAACCTGTAGTAACAAATAAAAATCTTGGTAGAAATTAGACGAAAGTTATTTTCACTATCCTATAAATAATAATAATAATAACAATAGACAGAAAATGAAAAAATGATCCGTTCATAAAAAAATCTCTTCCAATAATTTTACCTTTTTTCTCCATACTCATTTATGAAAACATATTGAATCTATTTGTCAAAAATAGTGAAAATGCTGTCATGTTTCTATGTAACATATTTCTGGTTATAGACCTGAATTTTTCTAGGCTGTAGTATATTTTTATTTCTGGTTTTTTGGAACTTGAATGGATCCTGACTCCTAGTACTTTTGAGTTGAGCCCTTTCCATGAACTGACTTGTATACTCTGATAAATTGATTTGATGGAGTTTCGATTTTATTTTTTGAAACCTTCTTTTTTTATATACCTAATTGAAAAATGTATATAGGTTTTTAGTAGTTTCATTTGTCCATATTCCATGGTGTTGCTAAGAATGATTGGAAAATTCAATACAGTCATAATTTTTCTGCAAAAAGTTATAAATCTTTGAAGTTTTTCGTCATAACATTCGGTATGATTAACTTCTTCTGCTTTGAGTAAAAAAAAATCAACATACCTACATCAATTTAGTATAGATACTTTATATTGGCAGAATATTTTAGTATTTCATAAACTACGCACATCTGAAAAATAGTCATCTTTGCAAGTGTAAAAAGCTTCCCACATTTTTTAAATATGTCTTTTGGTTGTGGCAGTGTTCCGTGTGAGTGAAATTTTACCTCTTTCATTTACTATATTGTGTGGGAATGCTGTGAATGATATCTGATTCAATTCCATAACGAATGTCTGGAATACAAACTGGATAGGAAAACGTGTTTTTTGTATAATTCAATGTTCATATAAAAGTTATTTTTTCCTTCGTGTACTACAATGTTTATATAAAAATAGTTACTTCGACAGGGCTTCTTTTTACAGTTTGGGCCTGTTAATACCTACGCACTTTTTTGCATGATCTACACATCTTCGTAAAGAGTTTATTTTTAAATGGATTGCTTTTTGTTGGATGATTCCCACATGTTTCGTATTAAGATGGAGAAATGAAAATCGATTTTTTTCCCAAATATCATTGTCATTGTTTCATCGACGTCTTCCAAAATTTCGGATGATGATTTTTATTTTCACTATAAGTTGTAATTTTTCTTGACCTTTGTTGTCTAGTCTGTAATTGGTCTTACATTGTTTACATTCATTCAATATATATATATATATATATCTGGGTTTT
>WOGJ01049569.1:0-11466 GCA_015342185.1 Leptinotarsa juncta | reverse complement strand
GTTTCAAATCATTTTATATTAGATTAGACAATGGAAGTCCGAACTGATGAAATACACCACAAAACATTGTCAACCACCTTCAAACAAAAGTAAAACTCATTTCACAAAGGCTTCTTAGTAAAAACACAAATAGAAATGCAATGTTAATACGAAATATCCAATCCCAAGTTAAATCCACACGACCCTACATAACAATTCATAAAAGTCAGTCATCGTATATCTGCAAAACCATAAAAAAATACCTATTTTCACAATATTCAAATAAAGTTTATGTCACCTTACTGGACAATATTAGTCAACCAACATATTTCACATCAAATAACACCCTCTCCAACTAGTAGGTATAACGGCAAATATGTATGGCTTCACACAAAAATATAAATACCTGCGAAGCTTCATACTCACGTGGCAGTGTAGGAGTGGATTTCATTTACACTAATATTATCCTTTTAGAGAAAATACGGTGATATGAGGTGTAAACATATTTTTAGTGTACTTTGAGATAATATAGATAAATGAAGTGGTTCTGCCATAATTGTAGTCTCCCACTGCCAGGTTCAAGGTACAAGTTAATTCAGGGATTTCCCTACATTGAATAGTTCAACTTGGAGCCAGTGGACAAATTCAAATAATGTATTCACATACAAATACACAAAACAGATGAGTTGTCTAATAATAATAATATGGTGAATGGAGATTTAAAACTCACGAGGTGGAATTCCACCTGTTAGTGAGCATTGACATCTGGTGTTACTTTGCATGAACCTGTGTATATTCATAGATTTTGGAATTGTGAAAACTCCTAATATACTTTTTCATAAGAAACAGTTCTTGTTGAAATAAACATGTAGTACAAAGGTAACAAATCTAAGAAACTGATAAAAACTATAAGAACAGAAATTATTATAATAGATACGAAATTCAATTTAAAAAGTAACATTAAAAATTCATGTAGACTATAATATGGTTGATATACAATAATACAGTTTTTCTAAACCGATCTATCAGTTAAAACCATTTTAGGACGTATACTGTAGATTAATAAAGTAGAGATTTGAAAGTGGACAAAGAGAGGTTTACAAAACTTCCTGTTTTGTCTTGGTCAAGTATCAACAGCACGCTTCTGCAATACAAAAGTATTGCTGATAAAATCAATGCTGCTCATACCGAAAAAATAAACCATACCTAATTGGTATTTTATCAAAGAGCGGTAAACTGTTTTTGCTACGGACACAACAAATCGCTAATCTTCATTTTGCCATCAAAATACTTGACAGCCGTATTTTTGCTATACCCGAGTTTTTTGCTACGATCCTGAAAGTAGAATGACCGAGATTGTCATGCTCTTTGGAACCATATAGTTGCTACTGTTCATTTTCTGTTGTTTGATGCAATCTTTGGAATGAAGTAGTGGGAGAACTCAAATCAAAGACTACTTTTAAATAATCTTGTCAAAATTTTTAGCATTGCCAATGTTATTCTTGACGTTTCTTTGGTGTGAGTATTTATGATTATTCTACTGATGCTGGTTGGAAACCACGAAAACATTAAATGGACTTACCAAGAGACATTAAAAAGCAAAAATAGAGTATTAGCCCAGCTAATGGCTCAACAGTTGGTTATTATTGTTTACCTTCAACAGCTAACTGTAGACTGAATACAACATTTTCAAGAGGAAGCAAAACATGGAAATTTTGTTAATTAAAGGTTTCAGAGGATATTCAAGAAACAGTTTATTGCTAGATTTCCACTACACAGTTTGTTGGGCAATAAGTGGACTGTGTGATTTTTAGAAAAAAAAAACAACTTTGAACAAGAGTTTTATTAAAAACGCAAGACGTTTAGGAATCACTTGTTAGGAATCAAACGTTAAAAGGTAAGATCCCGTTAGTCCTCAACTCGCGCAAGGTTCGACTTCTGAGGATTGTCGCTCATAGGGGTGCGACAGCTGGTTAACGGAAAGCAAATTTTAAAACAGATTTTTTTTAAACAGAATTCACTACACAATAGACATATCTATACCTGAAGAAGCTATTATTTAGCGAAATTCATTCCAAAGATCCTTATTGACTGTTGGTGTGATGTCAATGATTATCATATTGTTATCGAACAAAATCAAATAGGATTTCAATTTTCAATTCATATAATGTTGAAAGTTAAAATCACATTTACAGAGCTTGCTAGCTAGGTTGAGCATCTATTATGAATTATACTGTGCATTCCAGTTAAAAAAAAAGCCACCATGAATAAATCTTAAAAAAAATCAACTTTGGTTTTGCGGGGACTGATTTCTAAATAAAAATCAGCCCCTTGTTAGCCACACTCTACCTAAAACAACCTCATGTGAAAAATTTCAAATGGAACTAGTAGTTGAGCGACACCTCATTTGAAAAGTCTTCCAATTCTGTATCTAACCCAGTAACATTTTCAAAATTGTAACTATGCAAGAAAAAATAAAATACTCTTTCAAGATTTCATTCAATGTAACACTAGTTTAAAATCACACATTCACTTTTTGAAATGTTTAAACTGAGCTCTATTGCACAATACTATTAAACAACAAATAAAAAGTCACAATGGAAAATTTCTTGGATTGAAACAATGGGTTTTTACTATGAACATGGAAAATCAACAAGGGTCCACCACAACTGTTTTTTCACGAAATCAACCAGGAGAAATGTATTGAAATTGTTATATAAATTCATGGAAACTGATATTATTAGACAACATGACCATTCAGGAATAGTCAATAATGAAGGCATTCATGTTGTAGTTCTAGGCCATGATGTCTTGATAAATATGCAGTCTTTGACTAAGTTGTGTCAAGCATCAAACATACAAATGTTTTCAGAATAATGCATCAACACAAATTCTACTCTTAATGGATAATGTTTCTAGGGAGAATGTACTTTTGTCTGAATGAACAAGTAAATCGTTCTAATTTCCGTTACTGAAGTGACTCAAATTCCAATACGGCTAAATTTGGTCAGAAACTTCGAATAGAGGAAGGAGAACTTTATTTAGAAATAGGAACCCCTAATATACAAACAAATAACTAATACAAAAACGAATATCAAAGTATATAAAAATATACAAAATATAAAAATACATACTAAAGATTTAACATAATGGCGATCAATTATGTTACCTCTACTAATACTCCTCCATAAATAGTCTTACTGAATGAACAATGACACATTACCATACTGAACAAGGTGGAACAAACAAAAAACAAAAATATCATATAACAGGATCATTTAAATTTGCTGAATAATCAGCAAATAATGCAAGCTGAGATAGTTTGTCATTAAGACGGGACTCCTCCTCATCACATGTATAGGCAACAGTTCCTCCTCAATAATAACTTTTGGGTTGATAGATTGGAAAGAAAAGTACTACAAAACGTCCGGCCAGATCCCCAATTTGACTTCACTGGGTATTTTTTGGAGAAGATGAAATGAAAATTTTACGAGATGCAGTTAACTATTGTAGAAACTTTACGAGAGGAAATTACATCTGATATTCTTCGGAAGGTAAGGAGAAAACCGATGTTCGTTTATACCATTATATGCAGTTGAGTTGCGCTTATTGAACCTTCTCTGTTATTCTTTTTTTTTAATCTCCAAGTTTCCCTCGAACCAGGCGGCCAACATTTTTGTCACAGGGACTTGGGACGGAGAAAATTTCTCAAAAGGTTAGCTTTATGTCATTGTTTTTATAAATGTATAAACTGACTTATTGCATTTTTTTATTTTTCATTATTTTGTGAAAAAATTGAATATGCAGTGTGACATATTTAAGTCAGTTATCGAAAATAATTGAAAGAGGACATAAACGAAAAAAAGAACACTATAGAAATTGAATCAGTTGCATTGAGAAAAAATAATACATTGAAGTTTTGAAGTCTTGAAAAATCCTTCAGTTATACAAAGGTTATCAGTTGATATGAACACATTAGTTTATAAAAAATGCTTTAATACCATCAGGTCCAAAAGAAAACCTATCTGTTAGTTGTTAACTCTGTCAATAACTTCAATGACAATGATTTCAAAATGAATAATGTTACCCGATCTTCCATAGTTGTAATGGGGGATTTTTATGTTACCATAGCAAGTGAAAAATATGTAGCAAAAAAATCAACAATTCCCTCCAAACTATTTTCATATTGGGTATGCAAGTACATTGAGTTTGATGCCAGAATCACATGGGATTTACATTTATCATATATTCTATATCTTTAATGTATTGAGTATAACAGGATTTACTACAGGAATTGCTGAGCTATTTACATTTACTACATGAATTTCCTTGAAATTTGCTGGTTTCTCTTACTAAGCATTTCAGTGCAGGAAATAGTGGAGGTATATAAACTTTTACTAGAACGGTTCATCACATCATAAATAACATCATATTACACATTGACAGTTTCATTAACATATGAGAAATTTAATTGTTTTTAAATTATAAATACACTGACACCTCCCTTATGAAAATTAATAACACTATTCATGATGATTATCATAGAATTTTCACAATAAATTTTATTTTAAATGTGTTTTGTTTTACAGTAGTCCAACTGATGAAGCTACAGTGCAGCAATAAATAAAATTTATTATGAGAATTCTATAATTATTATCATGGATAATTATTTTTTCATTAATAGAATAAATTTGGTTTGAATAAATAACCAAAAGTGTTAGTAAGTAGTAGAGCTCATAAGTAGTTTGAATTTCTGACACTAACTCCCAAGGTTCATTATGTCAAGATGCATCAGGATTTTATGATAACCAAATTGATAAAATTGCAGTTTTTATTTTCCACAAGCAATGACTCAACTGAACAACTACAATGGTTTTCATATAATTTTATGTCCAAAGATGATGGAATATAGTAACTTACTAAAATATAAATTTGAAATGTACTGGTATAATTGGATGTTCAACTTATTGTCTAACAATAGCCACATTCTTGTTTTTAAATACTTTCCAGTAGATATCAATCATACAATACTTGTCCAAGTATAAGCCAAAAAATCAATTGGTCAAGTATCTAACTCGGCTTTTTTTGATGACTTGTGAAAGGTAAATCACTAAAAAAGTAGTGTACTTTTGAAAAAATGTTTATTCTCTTTGATATATTGACCAACAGATGTGTATTGGTCAAGTTATCCCATAAAAGTGATGAAAATGTTTCCGAATGATAACTTTATATTATAAAATGAATGTAACAAATAACAATCTATAAGTCACAGTTAGCTGCAGTTTATTTCAATATTCTCATTCACAAATTGGCTGTACTCAACAAAATATTTTTTACTTTCATGAAGGGCCACACATTACACAAAACTGTTTTGTGAAGTTAAATCACAATTGTTTCAAGTTATATAAGAAAACTGTTACAAATAATCTTACTAATAGAAAATTGAGAACTGTTGATCGTTAATACTATGACGACGGTTATGTTCTTAAATCAATGTTATCCAATATAAATAGTTTCTATCAAAAATATTTCAAAGATGCTCTTGTCAATTGTTAATGAAACTTTGTTCAAGTGATGTAAATTTGCTACAGGGTTTTAAATCATCATCAGTGTCGCCACTGACTACCTCTCTATGAGGTGAACAATAATTGTAACTCATTTTATTAATACTATTGTTATGATAACCACTTCCTGATTTTGGAAGTACAGTATAATTTTTTCCAACATCTTTTTTGAATAAACCCAATATGTGACCAGAGAGATTGAAAACATATCCAGCATATTTCTTAATGAATTCAAATGACAGTAAGACGTTTTAATTTTACAAAAAACGAATTTCTATTCGAAGTTCATCGAGTCAAACCATATAATGAAAGTTTCAGCTAGCAATATCATAATCAAGAGGTAAAAATAGTATTACTATCAGAAGTTAATTAGCTATCTGTGATACAAACATTTTGGAAACCTACTATAATGAAAAATAGTAGTATTCACAAAACATTTCACTTGAACTGATTCTAGCAATCATATAATTACTGAATGATTAGTAGGATGTAGAAACAAAGAGGGGGGCGTATTGTGAATACAAGGATTCTGGAGAAATTCAAGGGCGTTTACATGTTCAAGACATCAGCTGACTTTTTCAGCAGTAGGTCTGCATTTAGTTTTATTTATTTCTGATCAACAGGTACGACAAATTGAAATATTAGATCGAACTCAAAAATCATATAAGAAAAATTGTAAAATATCAATGACGCATTTTGACATGAAAAACATCTAAGTAGACTAACCTACCTTAAAGACTGACTCCTTTTTCCTTATCACGAGATCACGTATCACTAATATAGAAAACACTTCTCTGAGACATAAAAAACACCTACTAAATTGTAATTTCAATACGTTAGCACCAATTTTATATACAAAAGACGAAATTTAGAACAGACAAGACGACACTTCCAATAATGACGTCGACAGGTGTACCAACACAGATTTGACAATTTGACTTTATACTTTGACAGGAGAACGACAATCAGTGCGTTAACTCCTCTACATCACCCAAACCGCGAAAAATCAAGTATTTAAAAAACTATCAATCTTGAAAAACACTGCGTAGTCTTCGTCAGTTTCAAATATTTTTTCTTTTCTTTTTTGTATTTTTCAACTATGCAACCATTGATTTCCCAATTACAATTGAGAAAATATTACCTGGAAGCGCGCCATGGTGCAGTGAATGAGGGGGCTTATTGACGCGGGACTCAAAGGGTTTATTTCAGTACGATCTCGATAATAGGGTATTTTTCATTATTTCAAAAACTGACGTTATCCTTAGATAACATCAGCAATTTCTCTAAACTCTTCTCTTCTGAATATTCAAATTCAACTTAACTTTGTATAGGAATAACTTCACCACCAACGCTAGCGTCACTCGTGGTTCTAAACATTTGGAAAAATCAGACTATAACCATATTATTAATCATAATACAATGGTCTCCATTAATGAATTGTCAATAATAAAAAATATATCACGCCAAATTTCTATTTCCTGATCAACAATAATAAAAACCATCCTTAGAAAGCATCGGATACCATAATTTTGACAAGCGAAAGCAGTGTTAAATTTGAAAATTTTGTCTTATGGACAAACTAAAGTTTCAAGCAGCTTTCACGGATCAGATTTAAAAACAGACATGCCTATTGTCCGTCGACCGTTTCTGCCATTTGGAACACATTGTTTTTCCATTAGTAATGTTGATATTTCTCCCTCTTAGTCTTGAACCCCCAACTAATGTAAAATACAGTTGTAACTATAAAGATATTCGATGAAGTTGTAACTATTAAGATATTCGATGAAGTTCCAATATCCTTTTTGTCATTCATTATCAGCACATGTTGCATCTTGCAAGCTCACCTCTTTAAAAAAAAACAAGAAATGATGTTACATTCATGAACAAAAGTAATGATGTTCAACTGATAGGTATACGAAAAGAAATAGACATTTTAAGAAACTCTAAACCAAAAAAAGGTAAAGACACTAAAATACACTCTTGCATAGGTAATAATAAAAAAAAGAATCCCACCATCGTTTATGAAACTGTCAAAACACTTTTTCTTTCTCTTCATATACATGTATACTTCCTTACACAAGATATTCTAGCAAATAAAATCAAAGAGGCAGTTTTTTTTAATATTTTTATTATTTTTTTGGTGTCATCGCAATGTACATGTCAATGATACAAGTAGTCACTGGATGAATTTTGAAGTTTTAGACGTTCCAACAGAAACTCCCCACAGTAGAAAAAACTGATGAAATTCCTGAAACAAAATAAAAGAATTAACAATAACAATCATAGAAAAAAATAGAAAATAACCTTTTTGGCTTTCTACTAAAGTATTCATTATAAAAAAGGAAAACTTCCAAGCAAAAAATTAGCATCTAAAGTCAATCTGAAACACTACATCCCACAAGTATTGAATTAAACAAAATTATTTTTCCTTAGCAGCTTGGTTATTCTGAATGACAATTTCTTTCATTCTTTCATGCTTATTAATTATCTGAGTGTCAAGAACAAATTTCTTCATGATTAAATAAAAAAAATATATTGATAGATTCAAATTGGCTTGGTGACAAAACAGATTTGTTTTCAGACAAGTGTCCAATATTCAAAAAATCATGCACAAATATTCAAGTGAATCATTCCTCAATCTGTGCAAATACTGCTAATGAAAAATTGAATACTTGGGCATTCACCCAAAAATCTAGGTCTAGATAGTTATAGCGATTCTTGTATAAATTGTATACATTTTCATGATGCATATTCCTCTGTTTAAATTATGAATGTCTGGTGTGTTTATCAAATCCAATTATACTTTATTATCCGAAGATTTACATCTTATTGACAAAGTCCAAGAAATACAATGTTGATATAAAATATGTATGTATATATGATATAAAATATGTATTGTATTGTATGTAAAATATGTATTATATGTATTGAAGAAGTAAAAAACCAAAAAGAACATTTTCCAAACTGGGATATTTTTGAAGCTAACCGCTAGTTCTAAATAACAGGTGGAATGTCCAATCGGAACATTTCTTATAATAGAAAATTATCTTTTTTAAGTAATATTTTGAAAAATATACCCAATCTTGAAAAGATGGTATCCCAAAGTTCAGTTATTCTCGATCTGTATCTAGTAGCAAAGTGAATACTAGACGTAATGTTTCAGGAAATATCCACACACCTTTGAAAAATTTCTCAAGCCACAAAAACCTTTCCAAATTGAAACAGATTGACATCTTAACAGATCTGATCATAAAGAGTATTAAATATATAGTATTCTTTCTTCAATGTGCTAATTGAGGGATGATAAATAGCAATTGACTTTACTACAAGGATATCAAAGTTATTAACCTAAATTACGTTTGATTTCTGCCAATTATTAATCCACGTTTTAGCTATTCTTAGTCAAAGAGCAACAGTTTTTTGAGAGCTGCACGAAGATGAATGGCATGATAAAGAGAAATGTATGGAAAAAATTGAATTGCTTAATGAAATAACATTCAATAGAAAATTTAGAAGATGATTAAAATAAAATTATACCACCTGCAATTTAAATGTATCTTGAAAACTGAATGTGGAATAATGCACCAGTCCCAAGTTGTATTTCATAGTCAAAAGTTGTTAGTATAAAATCTCAAGTTGTGAGTATAAGTCCTAACCAGTTGTCAGATATTTACGGTGGCAAAATCCATGCATGAGCATATAACTATATATTTACCTATACACTTACAAATATGTGTACGATTCTTAGTTATTAGTAATAACAAATGGAAGAAAACATGGAAATGGAATTTCTTCAATTTGAATCATGCAAGGCAGCTAAACAATGGTGGAGCTTGATTCCACGTTGAAGTTCAATTACCTGTTATAATGATTTATTTCGAAATGCAAATGCAATATAACAAATGGAAAGAAAATAATGAAAACTGTGAGAAATTGTTAAACTTACCATTTACATCTACTTAGACCTCGCACGCATCTTCCTGCGTTTTCGCTTTAGCCTTCGCATACGCTTTTTACGCCACTGCAAAAATTATATCAATGTTCAAATGAACCCACACTCAAAATTAATAAAATATTTTCAGTAAAACATGTTTTGGGTTCTTAGACTGTATCTGTTATCAACTAAACAGACCAGGTGGAGACCCAAATTGATATACCCACAGACAAAATTTTTCATACATGCATAACAGTACTCAAATTTTCTCCAAGGGAAGGAAATTTATTTTATTACATTCTCATGTACTCTGTACACTCGGGCTTCCAATGGTTTGATGACCTCAAAAATGTCAGTAATTATTAATTGGTACGAAAAATAGGTTTTCTCAAATACATAACACTAATATAAAAGTAATGAAAAAAAAAATAATGATAATGTAAAAATGAGAGACAATATGAATAAAACGTGCATGGATATTACATTACACTTCAAGCATATTGCATCTAAATTAACAACTATTAAAAGTAATTCAAAAATATTATCAATTCTTACCTTAGCCCTCATGTTTTGGCTGTTGAAAAAAGTCTAGTTAGCAAAAAACTAGACGATTCCCTTTATAACAGCAGAAGTATTTCCTGTACAATACCTCAAACACAAATGAAAGATGAAATCGAGAAAACAACTTTAGCAACCTCGGTAACGAGAAATATTCTTCTTCTTATTTTCTGTAAAGTGTCCAGTGTTGCCGAGGTGAATAAAAAAGAACTATGGAGTGAGCGACATCTAGGAATAATTAAAACGTTAAACTTTAGGAAAACATTGCTTATAAGTTACTCCATGCACAAACATTCAAATACTTGTTTTTCAACTGTAATATTCTTTTAAAATAATGTAAAAGTCAGCTTTTCGTAATGACTAGTAAATTATAAAAGTATTATTCAGTGAGCCAGGATGATTATTATATATCAGAAAATATGTCACGCACAGCTTTAACTGAAGCCTGACACTAGCAAAGGGGTGCAAAGATACCAGAATGTAACGCAGGATTTTTCTGAAAATTTCACGTCTCACATTACCTTACCTGTTCTATCGATCTAAAATATTTTCAGCATTGCGCGTCCCCAGGTGGCGGATAAGGGAACGGCCAGGGGACTGGAGGCCTTATCCGGGAAGCCAATGTGGCTTTACGGACGGGGTCACCAGACTCCTGGTTAGTGGCACAAATAAGTAAATTCCCCAAAAGCCTTTGCAAAACATGCTACCGTGGACCAGCCTACCCAAGCTAAGGTGTAAGGAATCGTGCCGACAGCTGATTGGACGCAGGGTGATATTCGGTTATGAACGATCTCCTTGGGGAACTGGGTGAAACTTCATTGTAATCAGCCTACCTCTGGTAATACGGGGCTTTGCCAGAGGTGCCAACTCTTCACTTGCTCCTTGTGGGAACACACATGAATGGAAAAAACACATATACAGAAACAATAAAAACATAAACCAATCCCGAGGCTGGACAGAAGTGCTCCTCTCAATCTAAGGCGGTGGCTGGGGATGAACAGAAGTGTCCACCTCAATCTACCGCTTGGAATGAGGCTGGATATAGCAGATCACCTCGTGATGTACTACAAAGGCCAAGGCGTAAGCGCATTTGCGGCGCAGAGGCCAAAAGGAGAAAGAGAGCAAAAGAGGCAGGAGTGGCAGCAACTATAAGTGCACCCACCTCCTTCCCTACTGCACCTCCAACAGCAAGGCACTTCCTGCGGCGGGCGCCAAGAGCTCCGCCTTTAATAAAGGCACCTCCACGAAGGGAAACTCAAGAAGGTTGAAGAAGCCGCGCAAGACAGTAATGCCGCTAGACCTTCCAAAACCTTCGCTACCGTAAGACATGTCAAGGTTGCCAAAGAGAGTGTGTTAGGCGAGTCTTGGCCTACAGTTGCCAATATAAAGGAGACGTCTTCTGTCCAGCTTCCTGGAAAGGACAGGATGGAT
>WOGJ01049524.1:0-13762 GCA_015342185.1 Leptinotarsa juncta | reverse complement strand
AACAGGGTTATCTGGGTTAGATTGAACTGCAGCAGCATATGTGAGGCTGAGATATTTTCTTCGGATACTTAATGGAGGTTCTCCTGACTCACAGTATAAACTTTCAACCGGACTTGTGTGGAATGCTCCAAGAGCAATTCTGAGAGCACAGTTTTGGATGGTGTCCAGTTTTTTCAAGGTCCCGTTTTTTGCGGAGTTGTACACTATAGAACCATAATCCAGTTTTGATCTAATTAAAGATCTATAGATCAACATTAATGTATTTGTATCTGCACCCCATGATCTAGATGCAATAGTTTTCATTATATTTAGACCGCTCTGACAAGTCATTTTTAGGTATGTAATGTGCTCATTCCAGTTGAGTTTTTGATCGAATATCATACCCAGAAATTTTGTATGTTTGACATACTCAATATCTTTATTGTTGAGTTGTAATTTAGGCAAATTTTCTTTCGGTCTTTTCGTGAAATGTATACAGTTTGTCTTGCTCTCAGATATTCTTAGGCCTGATAATTCTGACCATTCTTGTAGTTTATAAATGAAATTTTGTAAATATCCATAAATAGTTTTGAAATTTTTGCCCTTGCCAAAGACAACTAAATCATCTGCGTAAAGTCTAGCTTTCAGAGGCGCTGCACAGTCATCAATGATACTGTTAATTGCAACCAAGAAGAGAGTAACACTCAGCGAGGTTCCTTGGGGGACTCCATTATCTTGGGTTCTTTTGGAGGAAAGTGTGCCATTAACACGAACTTTGAAATTTCTGTTATTCAGAAAGTTTATAATGAATTTCAGCGAATTTCCAACTATTGACCATTCATGGAGTTTTTTAATTATTGAGTGTCGCCATACCGTATCATATGCTTTTGATATGTCAAAGAATATTGCAATGCACTCTTGGGAGTTAGCAAAAGCTTCGTGAACATCTGATTCAAGGTCAACTAGATTGTCCAGAGTGGATCTCTTTTTTCTAAATCCGCTCTGTTGAGGGATGATGAGTTTTCGATTTTCCAGGGTCCATATCAGGGTCCATTATCAATAGTAACAGCTGTCAAGCTAACACAATACTCAATGCTACTAGGGTAACACGTTGTGGATTCTTATACATAGTCGATCACAAAAAATCCTAAATCGGAATAAAAACAGAAATGATCTTTGATCCAATTTGTTTCTAAATACGATTCACGATTCATGAACAAATTCTTTCTCTCACGCATTAGAAACTTTCTGAAATCTGCGATAACTAACTTTCGAGCTGTTTCATTCTTCTTTTAGTTGAAAATTTTTTAAGGGCAAAACACAAACACTACAGAAAAATCATTGAGGCGCTCTAAGAGCGACGCCTGTTCACTAATAATCATTTTTCCTAGTCTTCAGTTCTTAAAGCAATAATTCCGCAACCGATTATCCAAATTCAAAAGAGTGAAGGTCTTTGTAAAGAGAATTAAATGCCTTTCGAGCAAAGGTTCACAAAACCCCCTTTACTATTAGAAAATAAAAGTTGAAAGGGCCCTTTCTGCTACGAGTGAAGTCACACTGTATAATCTTGCTGTATGTTTTTTAAAATGGACAGGAGAGATTTTCCTATTTATCTGGGGTTATCTTTGCATTCACTTTCCTGGGTCATATTGCCTTCTCGATTCGGCTTCTCTGTACTTACTCCCTTATTTTTACGTTACTCTATCATATTTTTACTCTCATTTCTAGTAGGATGATAATTGTGAGTTGTCTGAATGGACGAGAATTATGCCTTTTTTATGAATCTCTGGCAAACTGTATTGGATAAAATTGCAGGTCAACGGTAGAATCTCATAAAAAAATCGAAATGGTTCATTGAAAGACACTCCCAACTATTTTTCTAAAAGATTTTTTGCATGAGACACACACTTCGATTATGTAAGAATTTTTCCCATGCATTAAGTGATAGAGGAATAACGAGTGATTAAATAAATTCACATTCAAGTGAGTCATCAATTGAGATACCCAGTAGTTTTACATGCTTTTGAGCAGTGAACTTATTAGAGGATAGTTATATTTGTTGAGTATTATCCCTATTTAATTTCAGCTCACATCTCACCAAGTTCAGGAAGTAATTTCGCCACTCTTCACATTCCCTTACCACTGCATAGATTGGCTCTTAACGAAACCGACCTGATGGTTATGAAGAAAATTGAACATTTCATCAGCATATGCAAGATCATCCTTTCCTAAAACTACACATTTCAGGAGAGGATGATCCTAATTAAACTTTATATGACTATTGAAAAAAAACACCAATTATGTGACCATTTCTGTTGTTCAGGGCCAAACAAGGAGATATGAGGAGTGATAGGATACAGTAGAACAGTTTATTGGTGCTGCTGAACACAAGTTGATTTGAACATAATTAAAATGCTCTTACAAAGTTTGCATGTTGATTTGTTTGATTTTAGATGAGCAGTTCATTATAGAACTGTCTTCATGATAAACATGCATTTGGCAAACTATGGATGTAATAATAGTATTCCTTTATTAAGAGTTCGAAGAAGAATCAGATATTTTTTTTTCTTTGGAAGCACCAAGCATTCAGTATATATTCAACTCTTTGTTCGGAGAGCTTTTAATTTAGTAGTGAATAGATTGTTAGTAACTATAGAAATGGATTCAAATTCAATTAATAAGATTATCATTATACCAGTGAATAAGTTAATATCCACTTCAGAAATTGAAATTCAAAGCAAGAGACGACAGCGAAGAATGAAGGAAGAGAAACGCAGAGAAAAGCGTATAGAAGTTGAAGAGAACAGAAAAATGGGAAAATATCCAATACCAAACCTACATCTTGAATCTAATATTCAGTTTCCAGAATTTTGTTCAGAATCAAGAATACGAACAGAATCTGAGAGCACACTTCTCAGTGAGCAAAGCGCTTCGCCTGATACATCTTTGAATGCTTCAATTGATTGTGCCTACACTGGTCCATCCTTTGCTACCGTAAGTTTTATTTATTCATAAACTGAAAAGAAAGCTTTTGCACAAACTGTTATTTTGTGAAATGATATAACTATTTTTATTTCACTACATTTGTGCAAAATCATTGTGAGGTTAATTAACCTTGATTTATTCTTATATTTTTCAAGGTCAGTCCCCTCTACTACATTTCCACTGAACACATTTTGATATTTCTCATCACTATTATAGATGACTAGTCCAATTTATTTATTTTTTTCTTATTCATAGATGGCAGCAACAGAAAAGAAATGGTCTCCTGTTTGGCCTAATTTGAAACCCACCTCAAGCTCAGTAACTTCTCCAAAAGTAATTGAGGTTACTGGTTTTGAAATGGGGACCACACCCAATACACATGGTAGTAGTGCTGAACTGGAAGGATATGAGACAGTACCTTCGTTAAATAGAAATTTTGGCGATGCTATTGCACAAGCTCTTCAACAGGCAGAGAAAACAGAGGAAAATGGTAAGCTTGGCTAGATGGTGAATTTGAATTGTGATACTTTAGTAGAACTTAGTTTTTATTTGTTCTATGTGAATTTCTTATGTTTTTCATGACTGGATTTGGCTTCTCTGATCATTTAAGTACCCATTAGATGAAAAAAAATTAATAAAGTTGAATATTTTTCTTCTAAGATGACTGTACATTTTTTTGAAAAGTCTGAACATATATACAAATGTGCATACAACAGATTTGTCATTTCTATGTTAAATACCGTGTTTTGACATGAAGCAGCCAAAAAGTCTGTTGGTTATGTGGAGTTGTCCTTAAATTTGATAATAATTGTGTTACTTTTTAATGGGAAACTTCTCAAAATATATTAATACTTCACTTTAATTTTCGCAGTCAAAAGGGAAGCGCCTACAAGTCCACAATAATCTAACCACATTTCTATTCGTTTCACTTGAGTTAACTTCTTGAATGATAAATTATTAATAATCAAGCAGCTCATTGTGTCACTACGAAGGCATAAAACAATGTATAAATATTGAAAACTGATCAGTGATAGGAATAAAACAATATCTTTACCTTACTGGATAGCTTGTTGAATAAATCTGAGATCAAACTGTCTGAAGACTGTTCGAGGAGAGATACATACGGACTAAAAAATAAATATAAAAGCTGCAAGATCTCTGAGGTATTTTGCATTAATGTTTATTGGATATATTTCAACATTCAGCATGGTATTAGCCGGGAAGTAGTTGTTTTCCAACAGGCATTAACCAAAAACTACTGTATGGGTAGTTGAGAGCGATTAATATTTCAAATATTTATTTTCTAGTAAATATGAGTTGTATTTTTGCCTGTGAACAACCTTCAGTACCTTATGTTTTCAAGTAATGAGCCATAATTCACTTTTATTTTGATACTTGGTTTTCTCTGCTACAATCATGAATTTTCTGTTCATTTCTAACTATACATTGAAGAGAAACTTTTATTATCATGATTATTTTCCTGCTTCAATATTTTTATCTTCTCACAATTTGATTGAGTATTTTTAAATTTATTTTGTTGGAATTCCTCAATTTGTTAGGTTTGAGGATCAACGCTTTCCTGGTTGGTGTTATACCCTGCAGCTATGAGCGGGTGTCTTACTGAGATAAGTCAAAGGAGACCTACATCCCAAACCATACATTCATGTTGCTGGCTATCAATGAGGCCAGCAGCATGAGGAGATTGAGGAAAATGTACCATGGTTTGTCAATCTCTGAGTGGATTGTTCTACATAAGGAAATTCAGGCCCTTGTAGTAGAGCACATCATATACTCTGTTTCTGCTTCACTATGAACCGGATCAGGTTTTTTGCATTTGGCAGAGGCCTACTCTTGCCAGCTCACCTGAAAGATTACTCACCAAATAAAGTAATCGGCTTTGTCAAGAAGCTGAATTTATTTGATTGAGATTAGAAAGGTGTGAGCCACAATAAACCCTCCCAGGTTGCAATAGATGGTCAAATAGACACACTTTTGAACCCTTGTTCATTCAACTGCCTTCCCTTCCAGCTTAACTACAAATTCCCTTTAAAACCTCGTTTTCAGATTTCAAATGTATTAGTTAGTTTTATACTTGATAATGGGATAAAACTCAAAACCTAGCAAAAGTGTTTTCATTAAATTAAAGTGATAATATTAGAGCACCAAACCAAATACTAGAAATAACAAGAAATGTGTAAGTCATACATATTGTATAACTCACTGCCCCAATCAATGAAAAATGCTACTCTCGCTAACTTCAAAAGGAAAGTGTATTAACATCTCTCAGAGAATGCTTATTACGATGCGTTTGACTTCAGCTTTACTGAGTGACTATCATCAATGTAGGTACTGTCTCTATGCATCTCTGTTTTTTCATTTATATACTTATTTAATTTATTTTGTGCTCATATTATATACACTTTTTATCAACTACCTACTGTTTTTCAGTAATTTTTAATTGTAATTTATATTATAT
Source organism: Leptinotarsa juncta (assembly GCA_015342185.1). NCBI lineage: Eukaryota > Metazoa > Arthropoda > Insecta > Coleoptera > Chrysomelidae > Leptinotarsa > Leptinotarsa juncta. The sequence goes on along the minus strand of WOGJ01049524.1, from coordinate 8,322 downwards.
ATTATTGACTTGTCATAGCACTAAGGACTAAGGTGTAATAATTGACCAATATAAAATCTGATCTAATCTAAATCATCATTATTTATATTTCAGATCAACGGGGAACAGGTAAGAAGAAGAAAAAATCTAAACAGAAGGTGCTATTCACAACCACAATTCAGGGTAGAAATTGAGATATTTTTTTCAATCCATACAATGTAAACTCAAAACAATAGATCTTGGTGATTAGTCATTTCAAGAAGTCAAAACTAAACTTGCTTTTGATTTTTCAGGTTCAAAGGGCAGGTCATTTTATTTAATAAATTAACGAAGTTTTTAACAAACCTTTCATTTTATTACTTGTTTTGTTCATTAACATGAGTAGTAAATATGAATGCCATTGGATGTATTGTGTTATAAAATATATCTTTTATTTATTATGTTGGTCTTTCTATCTATTAAACACTGCCGGAAACTATAGAACAGGGGTTTCCAAACTTAGTTTTTTTTATTTATCAATAGCTCACTTTTAAAGTTTCACTGGTTTTGATGGATTGATTCCCTGCAACATTTCTACCGAAACTCGTTAAAAAATAGTACATCTAATTATGAAAATTTGAGTCGCGGCCAAGTTTCAACCCTAAATTTATAGTGCTAAAGACGAAAAATTGCATATTCTCACAATTGAAATAATATAATTACAAATTAAATATAATTAAAAACTATTAATAACTAACCGCAACTTCAACAATACAAATTGAAAATAAAAAGTTATTATTTTATTGCAGTGAATGTACTTGATGGATTGACAGCAAATTACCAATAAAATTGACTAAAGTTTTGTACACCATTCGGTTACCAAATAAAGTTCATTCTGTTAGTTATGGCAGTCATTCAAATCTTTTATGCGGCTATAGAGTTTTAGATGACGGCCAAAAAAGATGATTGCTGTTGACATAAATTTCGGTACATTTCGCCGATTTCCTCCCAATAGGACACTGTTGTGATTGTTTGGCCCTGTTGCAGAAAGTTATAGTTAACACCAGCTGCTGAACACCATATAGTAATCATGGTCTTTTTTGGTGGGTTTTCGCCTTTGGGAAGACCGGGGTGGCTCTTGGTCTTCAACCACTATCCTAAACGTCTCTTGTTGTCTTATATGAACCACTTTTCATCACAAATGACAATAATATCTAAAAAGAGATCTTTCAAATTGTGGGGTATCCACGTTTCGCGCTTTTTGGCCTTTCCAATACGTTTTAAACCATCAAAAACCGCACATGAGAGCTGACGTCCAATTTTTCCGCCATTCCACACCGTTTGTGGTAAGTTGGTCTTCACCAGGATTTTCAAATCCTCGTTCTGAATTACTGTAGGTTGACCACTTCGTGGCCTAATATCTCTGGAACAAAATTTCGCAAAACAACGTCTGCATGAATGCAGAGTTTTGTTAGATTCTGTTTAAAATCTGTTTTTCCGTTAATCAGCTGTCACCCCCATACGAACGACAACTCTCAGAAGTTGAGAAACTTGTGCGAGCTAAGGACAAACGAGGTCTTACCTTTTAACGTGTGATTCCTAACACGGTTGCAGAACCATTCCAGCTTCAACCAGATAAATTCTCTCGATAAAAATATCTAATCGAGGCGGGAATCGAACACACGACCTTCCGATCGTGAGTCGGGCTCACTATCACCGCGGCCAATTCCACCAGATTGTGGATTTATATCTGATTTCATTTTAAAGAAGTTCATGAACTTACTAAAATTACCAACAACCAATATCACCATTTCGGTAACGTGTATCAACAATGTAGTTGCTTAAATTAAACAATAATGTTGATGATAAAATCACCTCATATTGATTTCACATCTCAGTTGATGTGTTTCTTTATAGACAAAATCGCTCAATTTCTCATAATAAGTTACAAATTCCATCAAATATACATTTGGTTGATCTTCAGTTTCATCTGTCACATTAAGTGGATTTAATAATGGAGGCAGGGTTATTTTGGAATTTGTTGAATTCAGAAAACATCATGTTAGGAAAGAATCTGGCGGTTTTGGCATAATACCAAGCTGGTTGGATTTTAAGTGGACAAATGAGATATTCCAAAATAGGAAACACTACTTTTTGTGGGATTACTTCAAAAAATTATATGATTCAAAATTAATTAGATGACTTTTGGGAGGTTGAAGGAATATCAATATGTAAGAAACATTAATGCAAGAAGAGTGTGAAAAGCATTTTGTAGAAAATACCATTTGAAATAGAGATGGTAGATTAAATTAGATACTTCAAAACAAAGAGCTTTCATCTAGGTTCTTTTCATTAAAAAAAAACGTTAACAAAGAAGATTTGAGAAAGATGTATATTGACTTCATGGCAGATTACGACCTATCGGGACATATGACGACAGTTGGTGCAAATAACGGAAAAACAGATTTTAAAACGGATATCCTATTATTTTCCTCATCACGGAATTATAAACGAACATAGTACTACTACAAAGTTGAGGATTGTTTTCCATGAGTCAGCTCATTAAGAGAATGAGGTTTCTCTTAATGAATTGCAAATTGATACAATTTTATTGAAATTTTAGAAGCACACTTATGTGTCATTTGTGCCGACGTTGCTCGCATGTTTCAAGTATGGGTAAACAGAAAACAACTAGTCTTGCAAAATATTTGGAGGAAGAATCCTTACGATGATATTGGTATTTACAAATAAAATTTTGTAACTTTTGGCTTAACATCCAGTCCGTTTCTAGCGATTCGCGATCTTGGGTGGCGCTGATACTATACCCTAAATGTTGAAACTTTGTAATGACGTATCAAAAATATTGAAGTCGGAGGGTTTTATCTGAGAAAATAGCAATCTAATAGTGATGAAATTTTGAGAAATATTCAGAATGAACGGGTATCAGGTACGTTACAATTCGGAGACAAGTCAAATAGTAAAACTTCAGTTTTATACAAACCAATCATTTTCAGATTTTTGAAGCTAATCGAATATTTCAAATTCAAGATTTAAAAAACTATAAAGATTGACTTGATGTAAATACTGAGGATAATCCGGCAGGTATAGTTTCTAGAGGTGTTTCACCTTTGCTTTTAAAATATTACAAAAAGTGGTTTCACAGACCTTATTGGTTATCAAAAGGAAAAGAAGTTTGTCCTGAAATGCTTTTTGAATAATTGATCATCTCCCGAAAAAGAAATGTAAATTTCAAACATTATTAGTTTCAAAAATGATCCAGTCTCATAAATTTTCTACTTTGAATAAAATGAAAAGGGTATTAACTTACTCTAGAAGATTTATATATAATTGCCGTAATCCCAACTGTAAGAAAATAGGAAAACTATCCGAAGAAGGTCTAGAATATTCATTCATCTTACTGAAAAGTTATCTCAAGAGGAAAGTTTTGAAAAAAATAATAAAAATATTGAAAACAAAAAAGGAGTTACTTAGCCAGTTGAACTCATTCATTGATGAAATGGGTATATTAAGAGTAGGTGGATGCCTACAACTTCCAAGTTTCAATTTTGATAAGAAGTACTCAATGGTATTACATGCTAGTCATCATTTATCAAAGTAAATTTTTCGGTTTGAATATCTTGACTGCATTATGCAGGTCCACAAATGTTACTATCATCAGTAAGAGAAACAATTTGGCCAATTAGATATAGAAACTTAGCAGTTCATTTGTGTTTACGTTGTTTCAGAGAAAAACCTCGTCAAAAAACTTTTGTTATGGGACATTTACCTAAAAAAAAGTGTAAACTGCACCAGCATTTTTTGTGATAGGTCAATTTTTTATTAATAATAAATTAGGACGTGGTTGTTCGATTTTAAAATGTTATGTAGTTATATACATCTGTTTTTCCACTCATCAATTCATTTAGAATTGATCACAGATATAACAACAGAGGCATTTATAGCTACAATTAGACGTTTTGTAGCACATCGTGGTAAACCACAAAAGCTATTCTCGGATAATGGAACTACTTTCATTGTAGCAAATTCAGAATTTAAAGGGTTGGGACAATTTCTCAAGTGAAATAAAACAGTTTTGTATGAATCATTCGCAAATGAAGGTATCAGTTGGTATTTTATTCCTGCCTATTCACCACATTTCGAAGGATTATGGGAAGTGGGAGTAAAGTCATTCGAATTTCATATGAAAAGGATGATGGGTGAAGTAAAATTGACATTATTAGCCGAAGTGGAATCGATACTGAACCCTTGACCACTAACTTCCTTTCGTCAGATCCTTCTGACTTTGAAGTGTCGACTTCAGATCATTTTTTAGTTGGAAGGTCCCTAGTTTCTTTACCTGATCGTTTCCTTACTGATATTGCTGAAAACCGTCTGGGAATATTCTAGAAGCCTCAACAGTGACAGCAACTATTTTTGGCAGAGGTAGTTTAAAGAGTTCATTGCAGAACTTCAACGAAGGGTGAAATGGAAAAAACATAAAGTCAAAATCGGCCAAATGGTTTTGGTTGAAGACAGTAATTTGCCTTGAATTGTTGGGCAATAGGCAGAATTGTGCAGTTTCATCCTGGTCCAGATGGAATATGCAGAGTGGCGACAGTGAGAACATGTAAGATACTCATAAAACGATCATTTGAAAAACTCCCATTGAGGATAATATTTCATGATGTCTGTTCATTATTTGGTATTTAATTTATTCATAAGGTGTTAATGGTTTTATGTTGGATATTCCCAAGGTGTTAATTGTTTCATGTTAGATATTCTGGAATTTTTTACCTAATTTTGAAATCTTTCAAGGCTGATGGTAAATGTAGCTGGAGTATATGTTACACATACTGGGGGTGGTAATGAAGGTAGCGAAACAACAACTGAAAGTTGGGTTGAACCAAAAATTGAGATTATATCAGCGAATGAAAAAAGTAATTATTGTAATAAACCGCAGCAGTCATAAACGATTTGCTTTATTCAATAAACATTTGGATAAGTATATCAAAAGATTCAAATGCAATATAAAATTAAAAACTTATTTTCAGCAACGTTTGAAGTACCTCTTGGCTACTTGTGGACTTTGATCACTAGTATATGTCTGAAAAATAAATAAGTATAAATTAATGAGTGTAATAATTTTGTTATTTCAACTGTCAAAAATAATATCCTAAGGAATTCCTTCAAAAATACGTATGTATAAAAATCTACAGAGCAGTATGAACTTTATGGTTATTCTGTTGTATTTTATAAAAAGCTGGTTCTGCAACATTCAGAACCTCAACTTCAACTTTATTATGATTTAAGTGACTGAAAAACTTCATGGCCCAAGTTGAGAACAAACACTTATCATGATTACTAACGCTTTTTCCAATTATTTCATTCAAATAAAAATCGATTCAATTCTTTTTCCACAAAGATTAACATGAAAAATACTGAAGTCCATAAATTTCGAAACTACTTTGTTTTAGTATGTGAACAAATCAATTTTGTTCATTTTGGTGTCATTTTCTCGCTACCAAAATTTCTAGATTAAGATTGAAAAAACCTGTAGTGTTATTTTGCTAATTTTGTAGACTTTTTTACTTTACACTACAACTTTTGTAACTTTCTAGCATGATAACTTTTCTCAACAATGTACAATGCTAATTTTGTACTCACAATAACACATTCATCACCAATGAATTCATATTTACGTGAAGATCGAACTTCTCCAGGTCCTACTGAAGTCGTGATTAATTTGTTGTCTCCTTCCATTTGAGTGACATTCTGTAAAAAGTGATATTTTTATTACTATATTGATTTAGTGATGTTTAAACAATGTAGATGGGCTTAAAAATTATTACTATAATAAAAAGTTCAAGATATCTTTTATGTAACCCAATCAACATGTAATAGAGTTCTATTAGCCGGTTAGAGATGTTGCAAAGGGGTTAGATACAAGATCTGTTTTCTTTGCTCAACTTGAGTTCCATTTACGTTATGGAATTTGCTACTGGGAAAAATTTTGTGCAAAAACTTTTCAATGTGTTCTTACAAAAAAGGGCCTTCAGATATTTATGCAAGGCTAGTTATGGGGATCTATGCCGTCCTTTATTATTCCGACCTTGATAGGTCTTATTGTGTAATAGTACACATCAATCATACTTGATTTGCTTTCCGACTTTTACACTTACACAAAATTCGATAATTTTCAAGAGTAAGGTTAAAATATCTTTCCAATAACTTGAGGTGAATACAGAATGAAAAGTGGTTTAGAAATAAGCTAAAAGATTTTCTTGTTTTGAGGGCCTATTATAGTTCGGATGAATTATGTGCTAATTTTAACTGAGCACAATTAACTGTAATAGTTAGGGAATTTTATATTATTGGCCATGTTTTTATATTTTTTCGATTTTTTTAAAATGGTTATACTGTTATATTGCATTTTATCTGTATATGTATTATCCCACATGTATGTTTTTTATTAATATATTCCAGAATGCTTTGTCAATAAAAGGCACATTCGTGAAACAAAGCATATTTTAAATGAATTGAATAATCCTATAGTAAAGCTCAACGATAAATAGACAGTATGCTGTATGGTGTTAACCACGGTCAATTTTTTTGAAAAGTAAAATAATTTTCAAAGTTTTTGGTGCAGTTATTTTTATTTTTTGTTAACCCCGAAAAAAGTATATACACTATTGTAACGAGAGCTTAATATTAAATAATATCAAATCACAAACCATTAAAATGAAATAGGTATTTCGGAACAAACTCATTGATTTTCTGGAGATTTTCTTGTTCAAAATAATTCTCCAAAATAATCTCCAGAAAATCAATGAAATAAACCGTCGTATACAGGATGCTGCCTATTTATCGTTTTAGCTAAAGCATTATAGAAAAATCCTCAAAAAAATGAAATTAAAAAAAAAACTGAAATAATAAAAAGGATTATCATCGTAGGATCTCATCATAGACCAAGTGTAACTTTTAATGTATGATGACCTTGAAAAGTTCTTTCTCGACTATATTTTCGTTTATTTTTTGAAACAAAAAAAAGTTAGTGAAAGAGAACTAATCTCCTCCTCGAAAAGCCTCGTTTAACTTTGAGAATCGAGGACTGAGTCTTCTGTTGATTCCATTGATGGCATTTTCGTAGGGGGATATGTCATCGCCTTCACTTACAGGCTTGCCTTTTTTAGGACAGTTCAGAGGTTCAGGCTAGCACCACTGATGAGACAAGGGGTCGAAATAACGCTACCCAGTGTTGGATCACATGACCCACCAAACAAAAAAGTTTTCATGAATGTTTTCAATTCTCTCAATTTATACTTACCTTGATTATTCCTCCTGGCATAGTTTCTTCATATTCTTCTCCAAACTTGAATTTTGAAGAAGATGTTCTAAACATTGTTGAAGTACTAATAGTCCATTCATCATTGTTTTTAGATATTTCCATCGTGGGTCGAGAGGAGCATATTAATTTTCTTGGTATATAGGGCACTCCTTCAATCAAGAGTTATTCATTATTATTAATTCATTTACAGTGACAAAAAATATAATATTTTGAACCTAATTACTTTCTTTTTTCCTTCGGAAGTTTCCTACGTTTTTGCTCAATGATGTAAAAGAAAAAGTCTATAGTTTAGGAAATAAGCTGAATGTTTGAGATAAAAAGTACTTGGGTCAAACTAAGCGGACTATAATAACTCGTTACAAAGAGAATGTTTCACATATTCGGTTTCTAGACCAAATAAGACTTGTCTCAGCATGCCTCAAAGAACAGCCACAGAATAAGTGAAAATGTGGTACATCAAAACGGTGTTTAAATGCCTTCGAAAGTTTCAAAATATTTTTTTTTTATTGAAATCTATGAACAGCGACAAAGATCCTATTGTAAACAGCCTCTTGTTTGAATATGTACATAATAATTACAGGTATACTCTATGTAAATATAATGTATTATTCAGGAAGTCATTAATATTAATATATAAATAGAAAGTAAAATACAATAAAAAATATAACATAGTATACAAGGCCGTAGCCAGAAAAAAAATTCTGGGGGGGTTGGTTTGGTGGAACAGTAGAAAAACATGAAATATAAAAATAACGAAAGAAAGAAAATGGTGTTACATGAAAATATATATTTATTAGAAAAGCATTACAGAAATAATAACATCTTTTTACAAAATTAAATTAGTTTTAGCTTTCTTTGCAGCAAAAAATCAATTACCTCCTCGGTGTCGATGTCAATTCTACGGTGGATTGACATTAACGCCAAACTGATTAGTCGTTCCTGGCTTGTAGAGTTTCTTAAATAAGTTTTGAGGCGTTTCAGAGAAGAGAAAGTCATTTCCGGGGTACATGTGGAAACAG
>WOGJ01049350.1:0-13463 GCA_015342185.1 Leptinotarsa juncta | reverse complement strand
AGTCCATAAATCTTCTTGCCATCCAGGTGTTCAATGTTTGTTTGGCAAAGCCTAAAGCGATGCCAATGACAGGTTCTGGTCCGATGAAGCTGCTTGCAGCACCCTCCTTTGCAAGGGAGACAGCAGCCTCATTGCCTTTCAGGCCAATATGGCCAGGAACCCAGACCAGAGACAACCTGTTAAGTCTTCCTATCGATGAGAGGCAGGTAGATATCTTCTCCTAGGTCTGGGACTAAAAACACCTGCACCAGAACCGAAAGGTGTTTTTGATCCATTTGTGAACCAACTACGATCTGCTCTTAATATTTCTTTCTCCCGTTTCATTCACTTAGTCAAAGTTGTTCAACGGATGGAACTGCAAAGCTTGGTGAAAGTTGCTCGTAAGTGTTTTACAGCCCACTGACTAACGATGTACGATACGCCTGAGAGATTTACAAGTTGTTATTCTTAAATGCCTCTTTTCTATCCAACAACATGCTTGTACAAATAAGTTAGGGAAATGTTGAAAGATTATTTATTAAGTTCCGTAGTTTAATCTAGCATGATAAGAGAGGAGAAACAGGTACGAAGTGTTATCTTTGTAATGCGAATGGAAATGGAGGTTCAATTTTGTCTACAGTTCATTTACAAATGAACTTTATCGCAACTTCTGGCTCATTATCCTCGGAACATAATGGTGAATGTTAATATATGGAAATGTCCATAGAATTTTTCTATTCTAGTCCCCTTTTAAATTTGTTTGCATAAACATCGCGATATGAGTCATATCAGATTCCATGCAAGTTTCAAATGTGTTTTCCAGAGAAATATTTTGTTTAATTTGCCTCACTTATAACGGGATTGTAGCTAATTTATTGTGTTAGTAAAGATTTGAATCACAATATATAGCTTTACCCCAATAAAAATTCTATCGTGACGATGAGCCATTTGCTAATAAAGAATAAAAAAAGGAAATATTCCACTAGTTCGGATTTCCATTGTCTACTATTATTTAAAATGATTTGAAATCCCTAACAGAACCAATAAAAATGAAAAATTAAAAACGAAAGCTGAAAATACCAATTATATCCAGTAAAAAACCTTGGAATAAAATTACTGTATTTTAGTTCACTGTAATTTCATTAATTAACAACATCTGTCTGTAAGAATGTGCAGGAGAATCCGCGGCAGTCAATTTCGCATCGCTCACAAGAAATAAATTTTAGCATGTTTTATTTAATTGTTGATCAAACTGCTAAACAACGAGGCTTCCCAAGGCGGTCAGTTGCAAAGCCTAGCTTCGACATCGACCGCCGAACGAGATTCGCCTTCTATCTTTCACTGCAGCTTTCACCGCAAGACAGCTAGAATCTCGCTTTATTTTTCTCAATAAACATCGAAATTTTTTATAAATCTGATGTGAGCTCTGAAAAATTTCCGCTTTTGACGAAAAATGCAAAGCAAAAGATGACTGTTCTGAAGTACGTATGTTTGCGAACAATCATTTTCAACCGTGAAAATTGTCAAAAATGACCACCGATCAAGATTGAGCATCAATTCCGGCTGATATTGATCAACTTTTATGGAAAAAACAGTGCCAAATTTCTCATTAAAACTTTCAAGTGAATTCGTTTTCTCGTTCTTTTCTTATTTGTTTTTTGCACGAAAATTTGTATATGAAACCTTCCTTTTTTATAAATTTTATATTTCTTTATTCGAATGTTCATTATAAATAAAGTTTTGTGAATTAATAATAAGTGTTACTTTATGTGCGGCACGCAAAAAAATTTCTTAATTTACATTGGCCCGTTAATTTTAAAGGTTGCTCACCCTTGAACTAGATGAACTTGTGATTCAACACCAGACAACGCTGTTTAGACCTACCAGATCTCTTCAGTGGTATTAGGCTGAACCATAATCCATTAATAATTTCAACGATTTGGTGTGAATTGAATATTACTAGAGTTTTATCCCAACACCAAGCCGTTATTTCAACACCTCGACACGTGTTTCGATCACCAAGTCATCATCTTCAAGAGGAAGATGGAGTTTAATCTTCCTCTTGAAGATATCACTTGGTGATCTGTATTTGTAGAGTAGGGAGAGTGGGTGTAGGCCCACAGCACTTGGGCCACCTGTGACCTATTGTACATCCTCCCAAGGAGTTGTCCTCATAAGTCATCATCCATCCTGTCCTTTCCAGGAAGGTGGACAGGTCTCTGGGAGACATTTCCTTTATAACGGCAGGTGTAAGCCAAGACTCACCGAACACACACTCTTTTATTGACTATAACTCCGGACATTCGTATACGACATCCCTAACAGTTTCATCTTCCTGTTTACACATCCTGCATAGAGGTGTGGAGGTGTTTCCCATATTGTGGAGGTGTTTCCTTAGTGGACAATGGCCAGTCATCGCCAGATATTTCTTCGGCGCTAGATTCCCAGGGTCCCCAAAGGTGATCCTGGCAAGATTTCATACTTTGATTTAATCCCATCTCTTTAGGAATTGAGCATGGGTGTAACATTTGACTAGTTCCGCAATTGTCGAAGTCATCAGGCCGTAGGTGCCACTGAGTACTAAAATTCTTAGTCCAGCCGCTTCCTTGGTGTATTAATATTCATTACTACACCAAAGGTTCCAAACAGTGCATCACAATTACTTTTATTTGTACTTCACAAAAAAGGTTGTGCTGGTCAGGCTTCACTTAAGTCACACCGTGGGTCAACAAAAAATCGTGCTTGGTGAAATTATTTCGTAATTATCAGAGTCCTTGGGTTTATTATCAGCGAAAACAGTTTTCTAAAAAAAGATCCGATTCTAAATGTGCTACCATATGAACTATTTCTAATTTAAGCGTGTTTTATCTCTATGGAACGAGCCATAAACCACAATTTCTGCAATCGTGGCTCTAGTAAAAAAGCGCTTCCTGTTTGTTGAGAAAAAACTTTGTTCCGATGATAATGTTTACACAGGATATAAACACTGGCCATAGTTATAAGATACTGGCTCTATCGCTTTGAACGCTTAATCATGAAGTATTCGTAAAATGAGCACACATTTTCCATCTCGAGAATTTATGATAATTTATTCGATTTTGTTAAAATACTTTCTTGATTTTATTACAGGAATACTCAATATTTAGTAGAATGTTTTAAGAAATTGTTTATTTATGGGGTCCCTGTCGTTTACGACTGTTTTATTAAAAGTTATTCGACGAATGATGCTGTTAATTTTTCGAGAAGAGAAATAATATGCATAGGAATGATAGTGATGTTGAAAATAAAAACACATATCATCAATATAATTGAACTCTAATCCTAATAAGTTATAGAATTCACACAGTTTGTTTTTAAAACGGGATAGCTTCAAATTCTATAATTATTATTTTTGCTGGTGGACTACCAACAAGGAATGTGTCGTATATTGTCAAATTATTAATATTAGGCTGTTTAAAAAGTTTTTCCCGTTTTATAGCTCCATATCTCGATAAATATTTATTCTAGTGTGTCGTTATATACTGATCGGTAGAGGATTTTGTACTCTATACAATGATGCTGTTATTTTTTTCCAAAGTTTAATTTTTGTGTCCCTTTTCAGCTAATGAAATATGAAGTCGATAACCGATTTTCTCTGTGAATTCAAATTGAACCAAAGCGATGCCGAAACCGTCTGAAAAATTAACCAGTCATTTGGTAATGATAGTCTTAATGAGCGCATGTTGGACTTGACTCGATTCAATTTTATTAGTATTAACTAAGATATTTCAGGCAACATTAGACTCATGAAAACGGACGATTTTGAAACAACCTAATGAATTCTATGGAGTGGGTTAGTGTCAGTAAGATATTATAAAATGTTTTCAATGTTGCTTTTCCAGTCATAGATGACTAAAGTTTGGAATTATTCACCGCATACATAAAAAAATCGAGCAAAGAAGACGATGGGCGCTTGTGGTTTGCATAATTCAAGATCGAATAACGCTACAATTCATGGGTGTCTCACTATGTAGATAAACTGTGTGTTGAAAGAAATCTACTCGTGAATCGCAGGAGTTTGGATTGCCTATGACTTGTAATATAGTTTTGTAAAATAGCAAAATAGTTGTGCAGATGCCATCTCAGTGAGCGACCAAATGATGTGACGACTCCAGAAACGGTAATGAAAATCCACAAAACGGTACTGAATGATGTCGACTGAAAGTGCGTAGACTAAGTGGGCATTTCAAAAAGTTCGTTATATCGTATATCATGTGAAAATTTGGAGATGAGGAAGCTGTGTGCGAGATAGGTGCCGCGTTTGCTCAGACTCGAGCAAAAACAGTGTCTTGAAGATGTTTCAATTGAGTGTTTAGCGAAGTTTTACAGCAACAAAGCAGAACTCTTGCGTCATTTCATAAAAGTCCAAGATCCCAGGGCTACCAGTCGTCACGTATTTTCTAACGAATGAAATATGGGCGATACTATAGGCTGTTCACGTTAAGAAGATAATGACGTCATTTTTGGTTATTTTGTATATCCAACATAACAACGTTAAAATTCCCACTGAAATGCGTTCAACAGCAATAAAACTAGTAATATTTCATTTTGTAAAGAACTGATAGTAAAATTTCAGACGTTACCAAATCGAAAAAAACTCGAAAATTGTCAGTCTTTCTTTTCTTTTCAGAACTAATCATTTATTTTGATAAGACCTGCGTATATTCACTATGCCTAAAGCATTGTCGAAATAGTCTCAACAAATACTAAAAGTAAGTAAGGATAATAGCAATAAAACATATCAGCAGTACCGAAAAAATATGAAAGTTCGAAATAGTACACATGTTGGCAAGGCCGTAACTTTTCATCTTGTGACGTCATTCTCTTCTTAACATGAACAACCTATATTAGTATGTACTAAGAACGCATGCCTACCTGCTAACTTGCTTAGAGGGCCAATTTTCAGTTATCAGGTAATCAAGTACATAAATACATTACTTACCTCACGTAATTTCTTCAAGCTGATTTTTACGTATATTTTAGGCAATATTCTTAAAAATGAGTCGCTAATACTTCCAGACACTTTCCGTCGGCCGTATTGCTTTGCAGACGTTTTAAAGCTCCCAAAATAATTAGTTAACTTCACGTAAATTCAGATGCTCCATTTTTATATTTGTCCACCAGACAACAATTTTGAAACCTTTTACAAAAAGATAGACCGATCCAAGGGGCCAATCATGCCCTAAATGTATTAGCTTCAGGCTCTATAAATGGATTTCTTCAGGGTAAACACTTCAATAGGAGGAAAAGACTTCAACCTTTGATGGCTGTGCAGTTGTTAAGTAAGTTTTGGAAATGAATATTACAGTGGTTACATGATAGGTGCAAACTGTAAGAGAGTGAGAGAGAGAAGTCAATATATCATAATACATGTCTCACTCAGTCTCATGCCCGTGGATAATGCCCGAGAGCTCCTACCCATAGAGGAATTAAAATTGAATTTAGGAGATGATTGGCCCCTTGGATCGGCCTGTCTTCTAGTAAAAGGTTTTAAAATAGTTGATTGGTGGACATATATAAAATGGAGCATGAGAATTTACGGGAATTTAAGTAATTATTTTGGGAGCTTTAAAGTGTCTACAAAGCAATACGGTCGACGGAAAGTGTCTGGGAGTATTAGCGACTTATTTTTGAGGCTATTGCCTAAAATTTAGGTAAAAACCAGGTTGAAAAATTTACATGACTTACTTAAGTAATGTATTTATGTGCCTTTATCAACTGATACCTGAAAATTGGCCATCTAAGCAATCTAGCAGGTATGCATGCGTTCTTAGTACATACTAACAGTACACATTTCCTTAGTCAGAAAATATGTGACGTCTGGTAGCGCTGGGATCTTACTCTATTATTTTACATCCGAGACAAAAAAACAATCAAAACAGTGTGCTCAAAAGGAAAAACCGGCTCCAAAGAAGGCGAGAACCGTTTTATGTACAGGCAAGGTCATGGTGTCGGGTTTTTGGGATGCGCGTAAAATATTTTTCATAGACTATCTTAAAAATGAGGTAAAACTATCGAGGGCGAGTATTATGCGAACTCATTGCAACGTTTGCGTAAAAAAATCAAACAAAAACGGCAGCAGTTGGCTTAGAAAAAAGAGTTTCATCAAGAAAATACACCAGCTCACAAATCTATTATGGCAATGTCCAAAATTAATGAATTAAATATTGAATTGCCACCTCATGCACTCAATTCGCCAGATTTAGTCCCCTCGGATTATTTTCTGTTCCCAAATTTGAAAAAATGGTTCGGTGGTCAAAGATTTTCCATCGATGGAGAAGTGATATCGGCAGTTCTTATTATAAAAACGGTATCTGTCTGTCTGTCTTTCTGTTTTTCCGTTAATAAGCTGTCGCCCCCATACAATCGACAACTCTCAGAAGTTGAGAAACTTGCGCAAGCTGAGGATTAACGGGGTCTTACCTTTTAACGTGTGATTCCTAACACGATCGAACTTATTGAACGTCGCTAGGAAAAGTGTCTAGACCTGCAAGAAGATTATGTTGAAAAATAAATACATTTTTCCAAAATTTTCGTGTTTTCCTTGTTGGGCCGGGTACTCGTATACAAAAATTCACAAAAATAACCCTAACGGAAATAACCCTCAAATGTTGAAACATACGAGCAGAAATTTGACGGGGCATTATATTTCAAAGTGCGATTCGTAGCCCAGCTCTAGGAATGCTTAAATGTCATTTTAATTAAGGAAAGGCGCATTCAAGCTAACACTCTTGCAAAGTCCGAAACGCCAACCTTTTCCTGATGCAAATCGCTCATCGCAATGAATAAATATTTTCCTCGTTATTAAAGTTGTCGACTCGCAGCCTAATCGTGAAAAATATAATAAACACTTTTATTGGCTTTGTTGCCTTTCTATTACAGCATCGACACGAGAATATAAATGAGGATGTTGTGAAAAACAAACTATGAATTGTAAAACAATGTCCGCTGCTGAGCTAGACATTAATATGTAATGCCGAGCCTTTTGCATTATGCCACGCTTTGTGAAGTAATTCAAATCATAGTTTTAAATTTGTCATTAAACATGAATCAACTGATACCGTTGAAATAACAGAACAATAAATATTTTATCCTTCATTATGAATTTCGAGAAAAACATATTGTGTATTTGTTAATGCACATTATTTATTAGGTACCGGGCATAAATCCAAAAGCAAGTTCAACAAAATTTAGTAGTTCTGAGAATACCAACCGAGGACGAATTAAAGGCCAGGTTAACGTTCAAAAAAAGTGAGAGGAAAACATTTAATTTCATCATAAAATTATTATAAATTTTTGTTCTATGATTGTCTAGATCTTGAACTATCTCAATCGGAGATCTTATTTGACAGAGATGTTTCGAAACACTTAACAAATAATTACATAATTCTATTTGTAGCGTTTTGATAAATATCTCAATTTGTAAGATTTCCAAACTCGATTTCATTTTCAGTCGGGATATTTACATATCTATGCAATTTCGCTGTTTCTTCTTCGATTTCAACAATTTGAGTAGTAAATGTAGTTTTTGCATTTAATATAGGTCGACAAACTAACTACGTAAAAATGTAATGTAACTTTTTGATGAAGAATTTTCAAATTCGCTAATAGTGAAAACCATATGTTACGATGTTGGCCTATCACGTTAATAGTTACTCTGTAGGAACATTAATAGTTGTGAAAAAACTGAACAACATGTAAATAATCTAAAGTATCAAGCGACAGTAATACGTCTTAAAATCTGAGAAACTGCCGATGACTAACGTTTGTTTAGCTATCTCTCTTCGGGTACCAAACGCAAACGCAAATGTTGACTATGTTGTCTTCCATCATCACCTTTGAAAGAAAAGAATGCCATATAGAAGTATGCGTTTTAACGCGTATTTTATTGCTGATGCACGTATATTCTTTCGTTGGCCCAACTGTATTAAAAAAATAAATGAATGAAATATAAACTACTAGCAAGATATTTGAATGAGTTAATTCAAAAACAGAATAAATAATATCCAAATGAATAATATTAAAAAAAAGAAATGCAAAAGAGACATAAGGAATGAAAAATGGACATAAAATATAAAAAGGCTTGTTTCTAGCAACAACAAATTATATTTATTTTTCGATTGGAATGCATCGAAACTAGCAAGCAATTTTTGGGAAAGGAAGGTTTCGACTTTCTACTTCTCTATCTTCATAAAAAGAATGTGGTGATCCTCAAAAGAAACGAAGAAAGCAATCAATTTGAAAAAATCAAGTCTATACGAAAATAATCTCTCCACAATAGCAATAGCAATGTTATGTTATATTCAAGAGTTAGTACCGTAATAAATACTCAATTATTGAAGAGTCTACGCATCCAAAAATTTAGGGCTCTAATGTGACTCATTTATTTCAAGCTTACAACAATGTTTGGAGGCGTCTGTGTTTAAAAAAAGATAAGCTCTCTTCTCAATTGAAGTTGAAACTATATATAAGAATCTATCGGAAAAAAGTTTTGGAAGAAAAAGCCCTTTCGCAATAGATATTTTCATATAAACATTGACTTACATGAAACCAAAATACTTTCGAAACAAATAATTTTATATGAACGCTGAATTATACGAAAAAAAAACTATTCGCTACTCCGTTGGTATGCGAAACATTCGTATGGGATCGAATCAGATATCATTCACAGGATTCCTACACAATATAATTAATGAAAGAAGTGAAATTTTACTTACACTGTCATACTCACTGCTAGACATCTGATGTTTCGCCGTACGACACTTGCCTTATCGACTCTTCAGTAGCAAATAGGGACAACATTATAAGAGAAGTAGAAGGCCAAAAACTTTATTTTACAAAAATTAATCTCTCCTTAAAATATACCCGCTCAATTTGATAATCTATCAATTTCTGAAAACTGTCATTACGACTGTATTAATAGTCCAGCATTCTTACACTGAATCATAATGGCTAAGTTTAAAATTTCTGGAAAATTCTACGACAATCAAGCGTAAAATATTAAAATATAAAGTTTTAAAATGATTACTTGATGATTTTCAGTAACTACAACTTCAATAAATTGTATAAGGATTAAGTATCAAATTTTACAGCATTTATTCCATTTATGAAAAAACATAGCATTTGCATAGTTTTTGGGTTTTTCATTCCATCGGAATATGCTATTGGCATGTAAGTATTTTCCATCGTGCAAGAGAATCATATCCACCTATATCCTATTGGAGAAAAGAACCCGCTTGGAGCTCCAAACACGACACTCAACCTTGATAGTCCAATCACCAAAACATTTATTTTCATGTCAAAACCACATCTTTTTTAGGTATTCACCAATCAAATACACGAATTGATTCGTAATTCTAGGTCATTCGGTTCAAAATAAATCAACGTATTTACGACAATTTATTCGAAGTAAATATTCGACGCTCAACGACACAAATGAAATTTGTCTTTAAAAATATAGTAACAAAGAAGAGCGAGTTAAGGTATCAAGTAAATGAAAAGTAAAGACATTGGGATGAATGATTAAATTTTCTGATTTTTTGTAATAAAATAGGATAACTACTGGCATCATTTTTGAATTGTGGGTCGGAATTCTCAGTCCTTCCCGCATCAGGACAAACTACAGCTATTTTGGCTCGCTACCTGACTTGTATCTTATAAATAAACTGAATATGAATTCAGTTCCACAGAGGCCGTTTACCTTATTTTCATTATTATCCGGATTAAAGAGAATTTGTTTTATTTTGAAATTTATTTGAATAGGTGAAATATTCAGATGAACTTTCTAAATATTTATAGTTTTATGTGTACACAAATTTAATATAGTAAACGTTAACATGACTTTGGATAATAAACTGTGAGTACCAGTGACCAATGACATGGACTTCAGTTCCTATTGAACCTACTTTAGTCCATCACTGAAGGTAAAATTGCCAAAGAGCAATGATAAAAATAAATGCCATAATTGAAAGTTTAAACGTGATGTAATTAAAAAAAGATGCATTTTTTCTGGAGAAACTTGTAGAACCCTTTTTGAAGTGCTTGAAAAAACTTGTATTTTCATTTTTGAGGTGATATCTTCTTATGGGAGGGTAAACCGCTTCGTTACCTAACGCGTAACAGCGCCAGTTTGCCTGGATTTCCTTTATCTCAGGCATACGTCAGCGAAAGGCAGGTTCCTCCTCTCTCGTCCGACAGACGATCGGTGTATGTACATTATTTGTATCATTATTTAATCCTACAAAAGTAACAATTGGTTTATGGTAGCTACAATAAACTAATTCAACTTATCATTTCTATCGGGCGTCCCGAGACGCATACGTTTTTTATAAAAGTCCCTAGCACCACTGACTAAGACCAATATTATCTCGATTCAACATCTATATCTTCATTGCACTTGGGCTGGGATATTTTGATTTTTTTTAATAGTGGTAACAATATTCTACAGGAAAACTTTGGAGATTATATTATACTCAAAAGGCTATATAAATGCAACTTTTTGGCAGACTCTAAAATGTAATTTACCAAAATGAATGGTTTTCGTACCCAAACCATATCGTAAAATTTTAGAGAAACGTAGCTTTAACTCAATATTATCTAATATAAGTTTGAATAACTCTGAAGCGGTTTCAAAAACATGGCTTCATTAATATCTTCTTAGCCAAAACAAAATTTAAATTATAAAATAAATATCCCGAAATGAAATCTTGAAATATTCATCTTTTCCAACTGTCAATACCGCATTATTCGATTAGATCACCTACAGACCGATTTCGAGGTATTACTTCTCATCAGTGCAGGACTCAAACAGTAAACTACCTGGGACTCGATCAATTTCAACGCGACTTTACTGCATGTATGAAATCTTCGTCTAATAGAAAGATTGGTAACTAGTAACAGCTCCATCTGTGCCTTCAGGGACGGTTTGGAGCGTAAATTATATTGAAGCTTTTCCTTTTTACCACAATCCCGGAAAAAGTGGTTTTTGTATGTACGAAATTAATTTTGTTTGTTTCTATTTTAACAAAATCATGCAAAAACGAACATTAACGTTTTCATTGGGTGGTTTCATGGTTTTATTTGTGAGGATGATGACCACTCTTATGAGCTCCATTGAAGTAGTATTCAATGTTTTTTTACTCATTTCAAATAATGGCTAATCTTTAGATAAACAAATGAAAATAACATGTGTGAAGAGGTTATATTCTTTGTCACAATCATAATAATTTTGTTATCCGAATTTCTTTCTCCTCATTCACTTATGACAAAAAAGAGATGTTTTATAAATAGCAGAAAAATGAGAGAGTAGGAAAAGAAAGGGTGTATTAATGATTACTTACTTTTAGAACTACGATTAGGACAAGTTTAAATCTGTTTTTCCGTTAACCAGCTGTCGCACCCCTCAGAAGTCGAAACTTGTACAAGCTAAGGATTAACAAGTAATAACGTCAGTAATGTGCATATCCACATGTGCATATCTTCTTCTACTAATTTAATTGAATCTGTGTAAAATCTGTTTAAAATCTGTTTTTCCGTTAATTAGCTGCCGCCCCCATACGAATGACAACTCTCAGAAGTTGAGAAAAGTGTGCGAGCTAAGGACTAACGAGGTCTTACCTTTTAACGTGTGATTCCTAACAGGTTCCTATTATGTATATAAATTCATTCACATAATGAAAAATCTTTCGAAGTTAAGTACATTCCTACCGTTTGTTCTTTCGCGTTCTCAGTAAATGGTTACTTGTTGTGTTGTGATCATAGTAATCAACATTTTGTGTTCGATATTTATATTCAGATTTATTTGTTTATTCTCCGTTTAACCCGGTTTATAGAAATATTTAGTTTGATGTTCAGTAGTTGTAACTAAAATAAGAAGAATAAAAATAGGTTTTGTGACTGACATTGAACTTCAATATTTCATTCTGCGAGACCGGATTCAACCTACATATTTCAGGTAGAACATAACATTCATTGGTTATTCAAAACCGGATTTAACCTAGATATTTTAGGTAAAACTTAACAATAATTGGTTCTTCAAGACCGGATTCAACCTAGTTATTTCAGGTAAAACATAACATTAATTGGTCCTTCTACGCCTCCACCGAATCAGCCTATTGAGACATGTCAAAAAATCAAAGAAAGAGATTAGTGAAAACACAGAAAAAGAAAGCGATTTCTCTCAGTAGTGGAGGGGAACAAGACAACAGTTCTACTCGTGGCTTACATTTGAAGCTGAGTAATGTCATTAATGACAAAAACTCCACTTATAAGTACTCACATGCAGACAGTAAGAAAAATATGTCACGGCAGGGTTCCATTCTAGAAAGTAAATCGATTAAGGCCAAGACTAGTAGTGCCCTTTCAGAAAAACTCCAAAAAAAATAATGATTCACTTAGAAATCAAGAAGAAAGAAACGCATACAACAAATAACTATCATTTCTAATAAGAAAAAATATGTTTTGAGATATTGACACCTAGCTTCCCTAGGCCTGATGGGCCTAGGGAAATTGTGACCTGTCATCATTTTTTAACACGCTTTCATTAGCTCCACTTGAATGATTGTTTCTAACCGACTCCTTTGGACTCGATTTTGACTAAATTTAAACGCACATATTCTTTTTAAACTCTATACACTTATCAAGAATCGGTGACAATACAATAAGTTCATAAGTTTATCTCATTATCCTGATCAGGATTGCCTAGATTGTATAATTTCGATTGGCCCAATGGGTTACTACGCAATCGGCAACGGCCTCACCAGACGTGAGTTCAAATTCCATCCATGACCTGAAACAAATATTCTTTTTTTTTTAGCAATTTTCTGAATTGATGCCTTGAATATGGTAGCCGTTTCTCAGACTAGACCTCCGAAATCGAACCCTTATTCTCCGTAACCCGATACAACCATGATAAACATAAAATCTACCATTGACAGTTGATGAAGAAGCAGACTTCAACTACCCCAATACTCTGGAATTACCATAGTTATCCAAGTAAACGTGGATAGGATCTAAAGAACCATAAGTGATTTAGTGAGTCATTCCCGATTTTTACCTTAATATGGCACACATCAAAATAACTTTGAATGAATTGTCACGTGATGTACTACAAATTGTTTCTCCATTTTTAACTATTATTCATTTAATTTCAATTTCTAAAACAATTGATTTGAAATCATAATAAAAGTTTCCAGCAACGTATTTGAAAGAAATGTTGTCCCCATTTAAACATATTTTACCTGAAAAGTATGATTTCGTTTGAAGACTGACACATGAAACATTATACATTACAGCTTGAAAAATTAAAACAAATGGGCTTGAAATAGAAAGTCAAACAGAAAACAGAAAAGTACCATTTTTTTAACCGTTACCCTTATGTTTATTGTAAAACTAGATAGTTCACTATAATCTCCTTGATCAAATTTTAAAAATCGATTACTGTTGTT
>WOGJ01049215.1:0-13710 GCA_015342185.1 Leptinotarsa juncta | reverse complement strand
CGAACATTTACCACAGCTGATCGAAAAATTTAATTAGTTTTCAACTACTAAACTACAACTTGAAATAAAACAAAAAGTTCTACTGATCTATTAGTAAATCCAGTGCTCAGACCACTCTTCTAAATATCATTCGAAATATTTTTTCATCTGGCTCTCTCTCTTAATTCATTATCTTCTGAAATGTATTTATTTTCCATTACTCATTTTTCAATGTTTCAAAGTATTTCTCTTGAAAAATATTAGTTAGTCACTTTTATATTCTGAGTTCACACCTCCTCTCCAGTTGAAGAATTGATTTCTGATTTTAGAATATTGCAATTCGTGGAATCTTAATAGTTCAAATAGGATATAATATTTCTGTCAAGGATGGGCGGAGACAGCACTTTTTCTAAATATGTCTTTTTATTTCAGTAAACAAAATATCAGTTCCATCTTTTTAGTCTATCCTGATTAAAAACAATCACTTTCTCAATATCTAAGGTTAATTTTATTTGAGCTAATTTGAAAATTGCAATACTTTGAAACCATTAATTATTATAACTAATATACAATGCGGTCATAAAAAGAGTTTGATACAAATCCTAAACGTAAAAGGTTAAATAGTGGGTAAAAACTTTTTTTAATTAGTACCAAGGAAGTACTACTACTACTTTTTAAGTAGTACCAAGGAAGTACTACTACTACTTTTTAAGTAAATTTTGATTAACAATAAGCATTACATTTTGTCACACTTTATCTGATCTCGGTAACTTCTTCAATTCAGAATTCAACTAAGAACTTTATATGACCACAGAGTATAATTTTTACATTATGACATATTTTAGTAGTACTAAAAGTTTATATCAATATTAATTATTTTCTTTATTGTGTAGAATCTGAGAAGTTTCGAGAAATGCAAGCAGCCACAGAATCTCCACCCAAAAGTCGTTTTCAATTCACCGACGATCATGAATATCCACCTCTAACTCAGAATTCTGAATGAGATCAACAACAGAAACTTTTTCAGTTCGATTTGGGCCAACTAACAAACAAGGAAAAGTTGCAGCTCACCTGTGTCTCGGTTCTCATGATTCATCTGATTGTTTGCCTAATTGAGGATATTGTATTATGTATTTTTTAGTTTACCTTATAATATATTATATTGATATGTTCAGTTCTTTCGTTAACATTTTGTATTGTGATACTTTTTTTTTTTATTTCAGTCGAATGAAATTGGGAAATAAGACATTGGATTTTTTTCTATAAAATAGTCTCAAAATTTGATGAAACTGTTGGCAAACGAAAAATAAAAAAATTATGTTTTTTCTACTCAAATTATGATCACATAAACTTCTCACTGCTTTGAGCTGGTGATATTCCATCTGAAATAACTAACCAATGAACTTGTAACGTTTATTCAGTTCAGAGAACCTTATTATATACGAAATAATATTTTTGAATTCAGAGAATATGAAAAAAAAAACAAAATTTCTTTTTATTGGCTTAGATTTTGATGTCTATTTGTTGAACGGTTCTCATACACGATTTTGTTTTTATTTGTTTGAAAATACATGTTTCGCCTTGATCTCATTAAAGCTTAGTCCTTTCTGATGTCACATGCAGATTTCTTTTTTCAATGTAATTCATAATCTAATCTTTTGAATATAAGTTATTATTAAGGATATCATACACCTGAGTATTTAATGTGACAGAATGTTATATTGCTATATTCTTTTATCGAAATTGAAGGTTTGATTTAGTTCAAATAACCCAACTTAGTTGGGAATTTGAATTACTGCATATGTGGACCAATTAATGTATCTAATCTAATGAGCTTGCATCGGTCTATTGAAAACCAAACTATATGTATCATAGGCCGATTGATTGTGAACTTTATCATCATTTTATATTCGAATCAAGACTACGATTGATCAGCAGAATACCAGTTTTGAATATTGTCCATAAATAATAGCTATTATAGTCCGAATTTCGCGTTTTTCATTTCAGTAGTAAAGTACTGCAGATTATCCAAGGAAAACTCATTAACCATGCAAAAATTCACTTGTTTAAGAGTTCAGCGCCAGCTTCAGGAAATTGGGTTCTACATTCATTTTTCATATACACCAGAAAATAAATTCAAAAAACCAACTCTATTTTAGATTTCCGTATTTTTAAAAAATTGATATGAAAAAAGTTAAATTCCATGGTTGATAACGTGGCTGATACATTGGTATTATTTTATTTAAGGTGACTGCTATATAGATGAATAGTCAATTCAATCCTAGTCTATATTACATATAATGATGAAAATAGTTCCTACTTGAATTTCAAATTTCTTTCTAAATTGAAAACATGTCGAGAAACGAGTCTTATGACTTGAATCTGCCAACAAAATTGGATGCATTGATAGTATGCATATATTTCTCCAATTAACCTTCATGTTTGATATCAGGAATTGGTGCAGGGTACCTGTTATCTTTGTCCCCGGAATGTGAAAGCCAAGAGATTAGTTTCTGATGAAGCGTCAGATTTTTTACTGACTTCTATATCTCTCTGAATTACTGAAGTAAATATGTTATTTACTTCTCGAAGGGTTTATGTGTGCAAAGTAATGTATGAAGCATTGAAGAGTCTAGCTTCCCACACGTCACGCTTTTTGTGAGCCTAGTTAGTAGGAGATGACTAACATGATCTATGTCATCTCCTAATGATGGTAACTTGGTTAAAGAAACGCCCATCAAGAAACAGTTTTTTTTTTGTTCTGGTTTGTTCTGGTTCAAATTCTATTAAGTTTAAGAATTATGTCTATATAGAAACCGATAGACAAACTGTATAAACTGATCTGTCATACTGACATATTTAAAAGGACGCATTTTATAGGTTTAATTTTTGAAAAGTAATATTTTTACTCCTTTAATTTAAAAAGGGGCATTCAATATTGTTGAAAAGCAGAAAGTTAAAAGTTTTTTCCCAAGTATACTAATCTTTCTGCCCTATAGTAAGGGCGCCCACATTTGAAAAGTTGAAAAACATGTCAGTTATTCATCTAGAACATTACTCATGCTTGAGAATTTTTTTTCAATATAAGTTATTGAAGTCGAGTTCATATCTCAAAAAGAACCTGCTAGAGCAGCAAACAATTATCTGTGTTTAGTTTAATTATATTCATCAATTATATCATAATTATATTCTAAGTAAGAATATTCAAAAAATGAATATCATATCAATGTAAACAATGGTGAGTGTTCAATTTATCAAGTGAAAAACTTTAAAAAAAATATTTAGATACAATTTAAGGCAATGTAAAGATATAACAAAAAGACTGTTGAAACTATTTGTAGATCAGATCATCTACTGTATGCGCTGATTCACACAAAACTGACGTAGGCGGAGACGTAACTTTGGCTTTGTGTGGCACCACGTCTTTGCATGTAAATTGGGCCTTTCTTTTATATAGGAAAAAAGCAGAAAAGAGAATCCACGCCTCGTCTCCGCTCGACCTTCTTTTGTGAATGTGCGCTAATGAGCTTGCAGCTGTGGTGAAACTGTCGAGCATGAAGCAAAAGGTGACAAAAGGTGAAATCAGTTGATTTATTCCTGATATAAATTGACTCAAAGAGAGAGAATGGTGGTGAGGTGCTTGATTGCTTTGCTTTTATTTCTTGATAACAGTTTCACTATTGTTTGGAAGTTTTTCAGCAGGTGTATTTTGTTCTATTATCGAAATATGTCGAACAGAGAAGGTACTTCATTTTTGGAGAAAATAAGATTACTAAGAACAAAACACACCTAATAATAGCAGTTTGATATCTTTGTATAATTACTACTTTTAAAAAATTGTCAGGATAAATTTGTGATGTAAGGGTCTATTATTGAAATTTCAAATATTTTTCAAGTATAAAGAATTATCAGTAATAAGTTTTAAATGGAGAGTTGAACTCTCCTGTATATTGAAAGAATCTTTATCAATTTTTGTTTCAAAATATTCAGGATATTTGCTTGTAAACTTTAGTACTTTCAGTTTTTTTCATTGTGTTGAAATGAGTTTCAAATAAATTTTTTTTACAATGTAAATCGTTTTAGAAATCGTTCAACCTGAGGGACAGAAAGTTACTGCAGATAATTGCTCGAGACGTTCTGATAAAGGTAGGGAACATTATCGACTGGACAGATAAATCATGTCTTCATATTTATTTGTTGGTGTTTTTTTTTTCAGCTAAACAATACATAAAATGGAAAGTTGTATTCTAAGAATGATGA
The DNA here is from genome assembly GCA_015342185.1 of Leptinotarsa juncta. Classification (NCBI taxonomy): domain Eukaryota; kingdom Metazoa; phylum Arthropoda; class Insecta; order Coleoptera; family Chrysomelidae; genus Leptinotarsa; species Leptinotarsa juncta. The sequence continues at coordinate 9,471 of WOGJ01049215.1, read as the reverse complement.
GAAAATGTATTTACTGTGAAAATAAATAAAGAAAAAAAATTTTTTTCAGGTTAATAAATTTCATTTTTTCATAGCTCAATTTTTGTCATTCTCATTTTTAGATCTTTTATCATCCCATCCGCCATACCTTCACTGCCCACCCTTAATGTCCATCACCCTTAGGATTAGAATAGGGAAAGTACTAAGTGTGACATATTAATTAAATTGCCTATTTACGGAATCCATCCATATGAATGCCAACTAAGTGACTTTTCATTTTGGCGCCGTCTTGTGTAAACAAATAAATGCTTCATATTTAAAAATGAAAAATTGTGCATAATTTCGAACTACATTAATTAATAATAAGGCGCTTGAACTGTTCTGCAGTAACTGACATACATGAAAATAAGGTAATCTCGAATTGTATGATATTTTGAAGCATTGTGGAGTTACTTGTCGATATTTATCCTGGCATAAATACACCCAAATGAAAGGTTATTTAGGGAACAGCCACATAGATGAATTCCTTAAGAAATGCCATTTCGATGGCGTACTTAGTATCTTCCCTATTAAAATTCCAAGGGTGATAACCAGCTAGGGGCGGGATAGGTGTGACAATTGAGGTAATGATAGAAAGATGTCCCCCCTTGAATTGAAAATTGTTTTTGCATTTTTCTCAACAAATCTGTTTTGAAGATATTCGATCTGTTTCGTTTTTGGTGGTGCATTATTGTATGTTGAAGTAATCTCCATCTCTAATCTATTTGGATTTTACAATGTAGAGGAACTATAACTTTGCGTTCCCTAAAATGAGTTTTTTTTTAGTTATGTTATTCTTGACAGGATGTAATTTATTTTCAGCCTTTTGACTCATTGTTCCTCCGAAAATTTCTAAACAATTTGAGGATCTGAGACAATAGATACATTTTAGGATAATTTGTATGAGTTAACTCATAATCGTTTTCAAGCAAACTAATTTCGTCGTAATTCAAGTGCACAATTTATCCTGGTCGTGTTGTAAGTGTAAGATAAGAATATCTGTGTTAATTTTATTTGTATCAGTTTCGTATATTGAATGTGGTGCACATATTCTAATTTAAAATAAAAGTTCTCACTTGTACAATATATTTTGTAAATTCCGTTTCTGCACACATTGTGCTTTGTAAATAATTTAATTTTAAGGTGTTGATAATTGTAGTTTATTTTGTCAGTGCTGTAATTTTGTACCGGCTAGACTATTTATTATCAATTTATTGGAATAAACGACCTGAGCAACTTGCCTTCTTTCAGTTTGTGGTGTTTGAGTAAAGAGGTGAGAGTAGAATTTGTTTTCTTCTGAATATGCTAAACAGTTTTCATTATCAAAACATGCTAGAAGCCATGATTTAAAACAAGTTAGCGAAATCGGAACATCGATGCATATTGTGGAAGAAAGATTCAGTTTGAATTGAAGGATACCTCAGGAAAGTGTTGGAACAAGCAATTTTAATAGAAATTGTGGGCTCCTTAGATATTGAGCATGAACAAAATAATTATTAATTTCAAAAACATAACAAAATATAAGACACGCAAGATTCACAAGATTTTCATTTATTTTATTCACTTCACCATACATTTTAAATAGTTAGTCAAATAAAACACAACTTATATCTACAAAAAATCAGATAAAACTCCTAAAGATTATGTACAAGAAGATATCAAATTCTTCATCTTAATAATCCAACACGAATTTAGAAAAATATTCGTATCCATTTTAGAAAAGTTCATCCTACGTGTCATTTTGAAAAATTTTAACATAGAGCATTCTGACAGAAAACAAAAACAGCTTTCCATCACATGTAATCCACTTCTTTTCTGCTCATCTGAAAATAGAGAATACATATTTAGAGTGAAAGTGGATGAATAAAGTTATGTAAAGAAAAATTGATAGAACTACTTTCTGTTCAAAATATGTTACCCCTCACAAGCAACATTGCAATTAAAAATAGATTGAACAGCAAAGCATATAAAGATTTGAATCTCGCCAAGAATGGAGAATCAAGTGAAAAGAAATTCAAAAGTATATGGTTGAATATGCCATATCTAATAATACTTTGAACCATCAATTATAAAATTAGATGATTTGATTGGTGGAATAATTGTATAAGGTAAAATATTGCACAGTCGCCATTAACACACCACAAAACTCGAAGATTCAGAAAGTCGAGATGAATATCAGAACTTCCAAAATATGTACTCTTGTCAACATTTCTGGGCGCTAGTTGAACATGGATGAAAATAATACTTTCTATTGACATTTCATTCATAACTTCAGCAATAATGTGGTAATTCTTCAACTAACATTTATAATTCTTTCAACAATACACAAAATATATTTTAAATAATGATTTCAGATCTATATAAAAACAATTTTGATTTTAAATGTAACCATTATTTTGTAACAAGAATCAGAGTGTATTTGAATTTTTAAGCTATCTTATCTTGACAAATTTGAATTTTTCAGTAATCTTGAATCAGAATATCATTAATGTAAAATGTGTTAAAAAATTTCGAAATTATTTTATAGCTTATTATCAAAAGAGTTGCAGAAAAAAACTTATTATGAATGCAAAACCATTACAGAAATGTTTAGCGTTATTTTTCTTTATTCTCACTTATTTCTATCAAGAATGGGGTATTTGCATGTTGGTATTCACATGATTTTACGAATCTACCTATTGTTACCCTCGCGTAAATTGTCACATGTGAGCGTCTAGGAAATGGTTGAAAATAATATTGAACAGATTTGGATCAAAATATATTTCTCAATATACATCAATCAAAAAGTAGCCGTTTTGAAATTCAAAAGATACATACAATAAAGTAATATGTAAAATATACTACTCTACCTCTAAAAAATCAGATTAACTGCATTATTATTGGTTCAACGATTTAATCAATAATGTCTAATTCTTATATTTATTCTTCCATAACCACATTGAATACATTCTTCCTAGTAATCTTTAGTGACTTTTATGTTTAAAAAAAATTTTGAACATGACATCCCATTGTTGGCAGTATCTCTTTCAACTGAAAATGATAGCTTGCTTGGAAGTAAATCTAGATTTGTAAGAACTATACTTCATCATACTCACAAACAAGATTTGAAATAGTGGACTCATTCAACAAATCCTTCCGATTTCCCACATGTGTGATGATAACACAAGGCGGCCCTTATACATTAAAACCAGTTGACCATTTTTTGCTGATACGAGTATGCCTTCCGCTGACTGTGGATGTTTGCATCTTGCCAGTATTTCAATTTCCTGTGTCTATCATTCAACCAAGTTTCATTCAAATAATTTATTCTTTTCTCTCCCGGACTTTCGGATACTCAGTAAATTTACTGAAAAAATGAACTGGAACCTCTGGTGTAGAATAAATCTAAAGCTCGTACTGAAGACACCAACTTGATTGGTGAAACTCACGTTGACAAGAGTATTGCAGATCTAATGATTGTGAACAGTCCTTGCTTCAGTCCTTCTTCACCACAATATCATTGCTTTCTAATGAAATAGATTTTCTGCGCTCTATTTTATTTATTAAAAACCTACTTGATTCAAAATTTTCCAAATGTTGCTTCGATCATTTTGAAATAATCTGGATCTTCTTGTTCAGCTGCACAAATTTTGTCCAGTGTTGATATTTCTTTTTAAAGAAATATATACCTACTTTGCGCCTTCACCCCCTGCTTCAAATTCTCGTCAATATTAAATGATAGTCGACTTTTAGACGTCATTGATGGTTTTATAACTACTTGCTTGTACACTCGTAAGACCATTTTTAGTACTTGATCAATTTACACCAATATAAGTGTTTTAATCTACAGAAAAAGCACCAGGTCAAGGCCTATTAGAAATCGTCAAAAAATGGCATATTTAAATCTTCACTGTAAGCACTATATCTGAACTTGTCGATCAAAACTATCGGACTTTATGCCTTTTACTAGGGTGTTAGTATGTACTAATAATGACAGACAACAATAAAAGTTTTATTAACCAAACCCATTCAGGTTGGTTGTTTTACCAAGTATTATACTGTTTAATGGAATTAAAGACTCAATGAACATTTTGACAAGTGCTAATGACATCTAAGGAAACAATTTTTTAATCAAATCTAAGTTAACCCGCACTAGCAAACACAGAAATTAACCTTCCTTTTTTTGATTAACCGAAGTGAATATAGTAATAACTGATGAAACATATTTTAAATTGTAAAACGAATATTCAAGTGAATGTGAAGTAGACTGAATGAAAGGTTTGTTATTTATGTATACAAATAAAGTTTCCTATTTCAAATTGCCGAGAGTGAAAGCAACCAACCAAAAAAATACACAATCGCAATTTTTCAATCAATTACGGATATCTTTGATGAATAAGGGTACGATCTGAAGGTAACAAAATGTTAACGGATACTTACTGGAAGTTTTTACAGCAATTACATAAAAAAAACATGAATTAGTACTGATAGTACTCCTTCACCAGCTTTAAAAATTAGCCTAAAATAGCCCAAAATCATAGAACTTCGAAGTGTATGTATGGAAAATGAAGTACAATTTTGATAGGCTACACTTTGTGTTTTGTTATTTTGAAACAATGTTTGCTTGTTATAATAATTTATTGTTTCATTAGTTTAAAACTTATGTACTAAAAAAATCGATGTTTTTTTATTGAAAGAACTGTTTAAGTTCACCCGAGTTTGGTAAACGGAGGTTTTACTGTATATAAATCACAGATAGACATTCAAATCACTCTACTGTTTGATTACTCAGTATTCAAATATTCAGTATTCATGTTCCGAATATCACCACTTTTTTGTGAATGACCGCTGTTCTGGAAGACAAATCCAAAATTTTGGTTCGTTTCGGACCACCCTGAATAATCTGATGCTTTCTAAAAGTCATTAAGACGGTCAAGTACACAGTTATTCAAAATACTCAGTGAAATAACAATAATATATCTCATATTATTTATTAAATAACAAAGATTTGTGTCACTTTGCTTATGAATATTTATACATTCAATACCTTAATGGGATCCGCTGGATCTCGGCAGGTTGCACATTTCACAGTTAGGATTTTCAGCATTGTTAAGAAAAGTGCAGAATGGACAGGTCCACTTTGGTCCAGATGATGTGCCAGCTGATGTAGTCACACTACCAGAAGCCACACTTCCAGGTCTAAAAAAAGATCAAATGTTAGCTAAGAATCAACTCCTTTTATGTGGCTTTCAAGAAGAATCACTTAGGGTTGAAAAAAAGGGCACTTGCTATCCTCTCAACACAAATATTTTCTGAAATTCTGACTTTTCAATTTACAAGATTCGTTGCATTCAGCAAAGCAATCATTAGGTGTCTTTGATATTTTTTATGTTACTATCCTTCCACAATTTGAAAAATAAATAAATATAAAACAACAGAGACTGTGTGTGCTCAAATGAAATAAAGAGCAAACAGAAAAATTACTGCATATTATAAACTTTTTGGGAGTCAGGTTATTCAGTAACTTGTATTTATAAATTTTGCCTATGAATAAACTTAATGCTAAGTATTAAAAATTTTATCTTTTCAATCATTGACTTTATTAATAGGCAAAATTTTATAAATACAAGCTACTGACTAATTGGAATCTTCAAAAGTTTATATTACACAGTAATTTTTCGGAGTGAGTTTTTCAATTTGCCCTTCATTACACTTGAGCAGACTCTGTTGATCTATACTTATTTATTATTCAGATCATGGAAAATCGAAACCCAAAAAACATCAAGGAATAATTGACTCCTCCACAAAGAATGTCTATCAAAGAATATTCTTTAGACATTTTGTGATAAAAAAAATAATGAAATAGGATCTTCTAAATTCTAGATCTAACCAAGACAACAATGTCATTGTTTTCCCTATTTGCCAGGTGCTTCCATATAAGAACATTGGAAATTAAAAATTTCTATTATTTAATTACTTGATTTGCATGTCTTCCTCACAGTCCTCTGACTAATTTTATTCAAATAACTTGGCAATAAAGTATTCAAATAAAACTTTATTGCGAGATTTTCACTCAACACTTATAAAATCTTGACACTATACCAGTTTCTTCAAATATGAACAATACTAACTAACAAATTTACATTGTGCTTTAATATATTATTCGTAATTTTATTCTTGACTACCTATCAAATTTCAACCTATTAAATTTACTAAAAAATAAATTATCACCTGTCTCAACAATGACAAACTCATTAAATTGGATATGTATTAAATACAAAAATTATGGGAGACCTCATATTACTTCAATTCAGATCTAACCTTATTATCAACTCCATCCTTACAAAACAAATTCAATAAAGGAAAATTATTTAAATCTATTTGGTCATTGAGAAATAGTTCTGAATTTTTGAATCCATTGATTTTTAAGCATTCCAAAAGGTTTATCAAAACTTTCTCTTTCGAATGCAATAAGTCATAATCATGATTGCTACTCTGTCAAAAGATGATATGCAAATGTTAGTATTCTTACTCAAAAAACTACTTGTATTTTCTTATAGTGTTTATTAATGATTACGCCATATCACATTTGGAAGATCAAGGTTTGAAACTCATTCTTTTGAAATAAATATGAACTGATGAGTGTAAAATTCCCCTCTATTGAATTTATTTTAGGATGAAACTGGAAAATTAGGTATTAAAGTAATAAGAGGTCTCAGGTAGCTTTTCTATTTATTATATATCAAGTTTAATGACATATTTAGTATACAGAATGATAGCCCAATTTCTTCATTAGGAAGGAATTTGTCAGTGTTAGTTATTATTGAAGGTACTCGAAGAAGCTATTGTAAAGTATAGTGATACACATGTTATGTTGTGATTTTGTAAACTATTGAGTGAAAACCTCATAATAATAATCTCTTAATCTAATTATCATATGACTTTGTTTACAAAATATTGACGTTATCACTTAACACTTCACTTCAATTCATGGAAACAATCGGATAAAAATTTGAAGTTGGAGATGAAAAATTCAACATTGAATGCATTATAATAATAATAAACAAGACATGGTAGCCTAAGTGTAAGCATGATAGTGATTATTCATTTCATTTTGAATTGAAATAAAAAAAGATGAAGATAAAAGTATTATTTTAATAAATTATAATGGACTTTCACCAAGTATCCATCACATTTCTTTATAATAAATTATTCACTACTTGTGTGATTTAAGTTATAGTCAGGAAGGAAACTGTTGTTCAAATGGTATCTATTCTAGCACTTATAATATACAAAAATTATCCATTACAATATTAACATTTACAATAAATCATTTAATCTTCAAAATGATATCAAAACTGAAGTAAATAGAAATAGAGAAATAACAATGTAATATAAAATTACTTTTTATAAGATCAACAGTATTGCAAAGTGAACATTCAAAAGTTCAATGAGCAGAAAAAATGATCGATACCATTTTTGTTGAAATTAAAAGGGATTCAAGACAATGAACGTTTGTAACTGTAGTTACTGTTATGAAATTTTATGCTGAATGAAGCAGGGTGCCTTGTGGTGAAAACATTTATATTGAAGTTGAAATAATAGATATCGATCATTTATTTCATTTTATTTGATACACAACTTCCATACAGAAATTACAAATATGTATACTGGTATAAAAAAGTTCAAATTCTTATAATTTGATGATCATTATTGAACAAAAAATGTTTCTTTGATGCCATCGGAATTTTAAATTTTTTATTTTTTCAGTCAATGTATTAAACACTTATAAATTTGATACCGGATAATTTTTTCCTTTCGTAATATGTTTTACAACAAGTTGAAAATTATTGATACTTTTTGTATTATGAGCATGCAATTCAGTATTTTTTAATAACTGAATATTAAATGAGTATTAAATGATTCAAAGTCATATCATTAGTCATTTTGTATAATTCCAAAGATAGAGTATCCAATAGTTTTTTAAATAGTGTATATAATTATCTGATAACTCCATTATTCTGATTGCTCCCACCATTACTAATTGTTTTTAAAATTGAAATATTTATCAATTATTCTATCTGCTTTTCAATTTGGTTGATTAATTTGTTCCTAATTTTTAGAGTCAGTTTTATATTGTTCATATTTTTTTTTGCTCTAAGATCACGAAAACTGTATTTGTTAAGTTGGTTATTAAATTGTGGTTATTAAACCATTTCTCAATAGTTTCCATATTGTTATTTTGAATTGAATCTTTTTTTTTAATTAATCAATGAGAAATCATCCGCAAACCTATTTTTTTATTATCATTATAAAGCAAATAGAAAATGGGGACCAAAGCCTAACCTTGTAGAGCACCAAAAGTTGACACTGCTACAAAACCTTTACAATTATTCATCACTATATATTAATTTTGATACAAATAGAGATAGTGAGTTTGAATAATGTATTTTGGTGATCAAAATCCAAATGAGCTTCCATTTTGAAAAACACAAGTCTTGCAAATGTGGCTATATTTGAGCTTGAAAATGAGACAAATAAATTTATTTATTAGTTACCTTGATGGTGGTGGGGAGCTTGCGGCAATGAGTTGTTCGAGTGTAGCCCAATGTTCTGACTTAGACCATTCAACAGCAGCATTTTTATCTTTGTTCTTTAGTGCTTCTAGAAGGGGTCCCATGAACTCTTGCATAGGCAGCATCTCCATGGTAGATATATACAAGATAAGATGAAAATCGCTGATGGCAGTGTAAAATTCATTGAAAGCAAACTGTGACAGGTAAGTCGATAAGGCATTGAAGTCCTGAATGTGACCTTCTACCAGTCGGTTTTCTACAGGGAAAGGTTGTTTCGTAGGATCGCTGTTGAAGGTATACTGTGGAGTAACAGGTGTAGAGGCAGGAACATCTACCAGAAGGTATTCCACAGGAAGTGGACGAGCCAGACGAGATACCTCATTACCATATGAATCTTTCTCCTGAAATTCAAAACGAGATCAAATAAATATATTTTTTTTCGTTTTGACCTAGATACTGTTCACAGGCAACACAACATAAATGCAAAATCACACATAAAAAATTACTCTAATCATTGGCGTTTTATATAGGATGAGGTATTTTCAGGGCCGTCGCCATGGGGGGACGGGGGGAGCCTCCTCCTTGCTTTTTCGACTTGGGAAAAGTTGGGAAATTTTGGGCCGTGAAGATAGAAAAAAATAATAGTAAAACAATTTAAAAAAATTTTAAAAATAAAAATGAGAGAAAAGAAAGAGAGAGGTGATAAGAAAAGGGAAAGAACCGGGAGAAGGTTGGGATCTCCCAACATGCATAACTTGGAGATCCCATACTTTGAAATTCTGAGTTATTTGAAAGCTTCAAAAAAGTTAAATTTCTTCCAAGTAAGAGAACAGTCCACAAATTTTGAAGTGACAGTTTTACAAAATTCCCAACTTTTCGCTGTTTTTTCGACTTGGAA
>WOGJ01049007.1:0-12501 GCA_015342185.1 Leptinotarsa juncta | reverse complement strand
GTGGCCTCTCAATGTATAATATCCAGTGAGTAGCCCTGTACAAGTTCTAAACTGATATCTGCTTCGTAGTAGCGTTTTTTAGTTCTGGCACGTTTTATATTTTATATACCAGACACATAGAATCAATATATTCCTGTCCATGAGTTTCCTCATTATTTCACGGTATCATCAAACCAGTTTTGATTTCACTAGTGGATTCATCAGAACCCCAAGTGCATCTCCAACCCCAAGGCTATCTGTGATATCATTAATCCACTAATTTTGTTGAGGCCTCAAATTAACATTTCTAGCAGTCTGGAAGAGTGATCTGTACTGATCGAGTAAGTTCAATTTCCGACCCATCTGTATATTAGGTATTTCTATCGAGTATGTTCTCGAGATGACTGTTCATTCTCCACTCTTCGCGGATTCAAACTCAAAACGTGTCAATCATATATTTTGGTGCCATGTGCTCCGAAAAAATGTTTGATGTTTGTTCCTCTAGATGTTCTGAAATTTTTATTTTGCTCGATGCCATGCAACTAGATGTAGAGAAGGAAGATTCAAGAGTGTGTCGTATGCAGCTGTTGTGATGATTTTCATTGATTTTGTTTTTCCAAATCATGGGTTTGATCACCATGGTATATCTGGTTTCTGCCTCTTTTCGTAAGTGCATCTGGTCAGTGTCAGTGCTACCTCCACCTTGTTTTACACCCTATCGGTTTCAGGTCAGCCTGGAATCTAGTATCACTCCCAGATATTTGACTTCACCTCGAAGTTTTAGAGGTCTAGGGCCTTCTGTTTTGATTGTTTTAGTAAATACTATTGTGGGGACGATTTCGTTAGGCTTATGTTCAGTCCTTTTTCATTGGTTGATCTAGTTGAGATCTATTCTATTATAATGTCCAATGCCTGTTGTATGCATCCCTTCACTAAATTATTATATTTGCCCGGATCTAGGATGACTAAGTCGTCTGCATAGCCCAGAAGACATATCAACTCGTCCATTACAAGGTTCCATAATAGTGAAACACTATCCACCTGAATCTTGTGTTGTTGATTCTCTAAGCTTCTCCTCGATGCCTAGACGAATTACCAAATATGTCCTCTATATTCAAAAAAGCAATTGAAAGCACTAGGTTTACGTACTGAAAGTTCTATATGCCTTGTAAAATTGAAAAATATTGTGAATTTTCATATTTAATCAAGTATTTAATTGATGACTATATTCATCTCGTCTTCAGTCAGTGATTGGTATACTCGTTTTTCCAACAGAGTTGCCTATCAAAAACTCGATTCTATGTTAAATTTTTGCTTGAAGATAACTTTTTTAGCATATGCACTAGGCAAGAAGTGCCACAGGAGTATTTACACCTCCAAATACTATACATTCCAAAAATTAACTAAGATAATATTGACAAAATTATATCAATTCATGAATTACTTTTCACGATATCAAATTATGTTTATTAAAATATGCATCGACTTCAGTAACAAGTTTTACTTTTTTATTGGTGTACAGAATAATAAAAATATCCACGTGAATGTTTTATAGAAAATCAATGGAAAATATTTAGCGATAACTCAACACTCCGCTAGTGGAAATGTAATTTTAAATCTTGAAACTAACTACTTGAGAGTCGTAACTCATCTCTGGTGGTATAAAAAATTGGGCGCGGGAGAAAAATATCTGTCAGTTCTTCGAAAAATTGAAAGTCTAGGTCAGTATGAAGACTACAAAATGTCTACCATTGAGCTGAAAAAGAGAGACTTTTTTCGCCTCAACTATAATATTTCATTCTTCATAACATGCCCCAAGAACGGAGAAATTCTTTTTTTATAAAAAAAGAGAAACCAATCTTAACGGCTTGTCAATATCTGTTGATGACGTATAGAATAATCACAATAATGTAAGATTAAATTCAATTGTTGTTCTATTACCGTAATATTATAAAGTACAGATCAGACACGCCATAAAAACCATTATGATTAGACGCAATGGGAAAATGAAAAATAAACAGAAGATTAAATTAATTTTTACTTAGATAGAAAAATCAACAGAGATATACAGAGGAAAGTGTAGCATGTTTATAGGTCATATAAGAAGCGACTCACTGCAGGTACAAAGTATCCTTGAGAAGTATCAGAACTTATGGCTGGTGCGCTCAAGTTGCCCAGCTCACATATTCCATAAATTTGGGAGTAGTATAGCTCACCAAGGATAAAGTAGCGACCTATTAGCAGTTTCTTGATGAAAGTGTGACACAATAACTTTTGTCTTACACATTAGATACGGTGGTTGTCAATACAACTATTTTCTTCACTTCGTGAATATAACGATCTGAATTGGTAACTGTGAAAATTTAGCAACAACGAAATTTTTAACCAGCGTGATATCGGCTTGTAAGTAAAAAAACTGAAAAAAATTTTCAAAATTTTGTCTGTAAATCAATAAGTTAACTCGTTCAAATGTAAAATAACAAATAACAAAAATGCCAATAAAACCCTTTCTATTTATCATTGCAAAGATACACGTTCGTTTTCCCATTTGAAAATAATCAAACAATACCAGACAGCGATCCTACTTCAAAAGAAGTGAATTCTGTCACTCTGACGACTATTGTAGATAAGATTACAAACACATCAGTCTTTAATAGTACGATTCAGTCATTTCTCTAGGCCAAGGCCAAGAAAAGAAGGTTTAAAAACAGATATTTCGATTGTAATGTTTATAAGTAAAATCAAGTTTCAATCAAATAGGCATACTTTGAATATTATTGCTTGACTTTCTTCTTCCTATCCTTGATGACAAAATTTTTGTCTAATAATTGTATCGACAAGTAAATGTATATTCTCAGATTGATTTCAATTTGTGAGGATCAAATTGATATATCTGAAGTGCTTTTGTATACTGTACCATTAAAATGACTATTCATTTCTGTTACTTTTCTAATAGATTTTGCCGGATGCATAACAAATACAATCACTATTTTCGAAATCATTCATCGTCATGTTTTTCATTCTAATCTTCGTTATTTTTCCCATAAAATAGCTTCCATCCTTTCAACTAGGGGTGAAACTCAATTTTAACACTGAAATACTATTAAATTTGGCAATCAGATATACCAATATCAAAACATTTTTTCCCAAACAACGAATTGTTCATAAATCTATTCTCTCATTCAAGTGGGAGAAATTGGTTGAACTCCTTTTTTTGAGGTAATTATATATCGGATGAGCAAGTTTTTTGAGGTATAACATCAAGTCAATACGACCTATAAAGTATTCATTTATGACCCTTACCTCGACCAACCAACACGATAGTTTGCAAAAAATTCAAAATTCAGTAGCTCCTTCGATTTCCAAATACAATTCTTGACGTTAAATCACCCAAAACCCACAATATAGATTCAGAGAAAAAATTAAAATCAAGATAAAGCTTATCTAGAAATAGAGTCTCTGAAACAGACATTTTTTTTTAGAAAAAATTAAAGTCAATCGAGTAAAATAATAAATTTCAGCAGTCGACTGGAGCGAAATTGCATTCAGAAAATATGCGAAAGAAAAACACAACTCACCACGCATGAAAGTTATAGGACACACTACAAATGAAAATATGTCAGATTCTGATTTACAAGATCTCACTAAAACATTTAAAAATGAACGATATACTGATAACTTATTAAATGATAAGATAAAAAAGATTATATATATATATTTATGAGAATATTGAAGGTATTATAGGAAATATGCAACTACTAGTTGCAGTTTTACTTACGCGTAAAATTTGTTAAAAAAATCAAACAAATAAGTTCTCACATATACTCAGTGGACATATAAGACTGGCTATAAATCAAATCATATAAAAGAACAATTCGTTCAGGCTAGTCTCACTTCCCTACACTGTAAGTTAATAGATTGACACCTATCAGAAAAAAATACTCCCCTGGCTAATACCACGCAGGGCGTTGGAATATATCCAACAGGTGTCAGTCTATTAATCTACAGAGGATACTCTTGTACCGATATCTCTCGGATATAATCCAGTGCCCTTCCTGGTATTAGCCAGAGGAATAGTTGTTTTCTGATAGGTGTCAGCCCATCAATCTACAGTGTGACGAGTTGAGAGTAGCCTGAACGAAATGTTCTTTTAGATGATTTGATTTATAGCCAGTCTTCAAGTATACCCACTGGCTATATGTGACAAGTTTTCTTTCCTTATACGAGGAATTGGGCAAATTTCGGATATGCAGTTAGTTACCTCGTTCAGAGGCGGATGGGGCGATGACAAACCTGTTGTTGTTGTCTGCTTCAGCTTAGTTCGAGGAATGATACTCTGAAGGGATTCGATTTTCAATTATCGGAAATCATCGACTTTATATTGATGATATACACTACCTTGCACTAACGAGTGGCCAAACAGCTCGAAACCGGTCTGAAAGTGTGTTCCAATAATTAAAAATATATTGCGGCAGTTGTATCGCCAACAGCTTATGCAGGAATAACTTCAGTGAAGAATCCTGCACTGACACCTGTCGGATATAATCCAACAGCTTTCGTGGTATTAGCCAGGGGAGTATTTTTTGTTTGTATTAGGTGTCAGTCCATTAACCTACAGTGTAGGGAGTTGAGACTAGTCTGACTTTTGGATGATTTGAAACAAATAAGTATAAACTTAATGAACTCTCAGATTTGAGATCTCAGTCCCCGAGTCTAACCTTATGAAAGTTGATTTTTTTAATTTTTTTTACTTTAATTTTCTTCAACTATCTGTACAATGATTCAACTATATCGGTATAATTGATGAAAAATAGATATGTTTTTGAAAGAAAACTTTTCGGCTTTATACTTTTTCATCACCATAGAAAGGAACAAAAAATTAAATACATGAATCTTTTCCAAAATATGTAGTTCATTTACGAATATTTCTTTAAAATCAAACTGTTAGATAAATTCATCCGAAACAACTACTCCCAAAGGAAAAATCCTGAATACCTAACACGGAAACCACGTTTTTTACTCCAAACAATCGTAATGGAATTGGAAAATATCGTATACAGAAAAGCTGCATAACAAAATTTGAAAGATAATCGATATAAAACGTGTGTGCGCAGAGATGGAAACTGACATCCATGCGTTAAAAGCTGCAATAAAATCGTTGAAAAATGATCTACAGTCTGTAACAACCGAACTTCAAGCAATCAAAAGCATTTCTCATGAATCCTCTCTCATTAATGACTGTTTCGAAAAGATTGTTCAAGAAGTTAACGAAAACGAAAGACATTTGAGAAGAAGCTAAGTTATTATTATAAAACACTGACCACGCGGAAATTCCTACATATCTATCTCCAGATTTTTTAGTGCTATACATAGATTAAGTAGATTTGATTGAGAGATTTATCCCAAGACTGCTGAAATAACACTCCACCAAACGAATCATGTCATGCAGCTTCTGAAAAAATCATCAAAATTAAAAACATCAGATAACCTTAAATACGTTTCAATAAAATCAGGCGAAACCCCACGTCAAATGGAATGTTACAAGCAAGTTGGATGAATGGATTGAATGAACGCAAGCAAGCTGGAGAAACTAACATCAGAACCTACCGTTTAGGTAGTTGAGAGAGATGAAATGAAATTTCGAAATATTTATTTTCTTGTATAAAATATTCTAATTGAAATTCTACACAGACACATTTTCACATAGATTACCTAGTTATAGTTCTCCCTAACAACGTTTACTAACAGAATGTTAATTTGGAATTTTAAAATAAATGTCTGACTGACTGAAACCTAATGACTTCAGAAAAGATCATGATTTGAACCTTACATATAAAACCATGGGTGGAGGTGTACTTACGGCTGTGAAAAATTGATTCTACCCATTGATTTTCTATGAAGTGACACCGAATATGGACATTGCCGAAACAGTCCGAAAAATTTACTAGACATTTGGCAATGATAGTGTTAATGAACGCACTGTTTGACGTTGGTTTGCGAAAATTCGTTTAGGAGAAATATAGCCTCGAATTGGTCGACCCACAGTACTCCAGAACGAGGATCTGAGAACCATGGTGGAAGCTGACCCATCACAAATGATTCGTGGGATGACGGGAGAACTGAGCGTCAGCTCCCATATGGTTGCTAATAGCTTGGAACGTATTGAAATAGTCAAATAGCTCAAAAAGTAGGTGACCCACAATTTGAACGATCAACAGAATTTATTCCGTTCCGAGGTGTGTTCTTTGCTTTTGCGTAACCAAAACGATCCTTTTTTTGAATCGGTTCTTCACCTGTAATGAAAAGTGAATCCTCTACGATAACGGGAGACGTTCAGGAAAGTGGTTGGACACTGATGAGCTACCCAGGTGATCAGTGGTTGATATTATTCACTATAACATTCTGCAACGAAACTAAACCATCACAGCAGAGTTATATTATGAGGAAATTGACGAAATGTATCAAAAATTGCGTCAACAGCAGCCGGCACTGGCCAACACACGTCCGCACATTTCAAAAATAGCAATCCAAAAATTAAACGAATTGAAGGTTGAAGTTCTGTCTCACCCACCATACTCCCAAGATCTCTCGCCAACCGACCATCATTTTTTCAAGCATCGCGATAACTTTCTCACCGGTAGAAGCTTCGCCAATCAGAACCAAGCAAAAACGGCCTTCGTCGACTTCATCGAAGCTTAGTCATACAATGTTCATACTGACATAATTAATCGAATCGTGTTATATTGGCAAAAGTACACTGATTCCAATTGAATTGAATAAGTATTTACGAAGATATTACAGTTCAAAGTAGACTCATAAAAACGGACAAAACAAGCGTATCGTAGAATGGGATCTTTAATCACGTACGCAATGAATTCCGTGTTTTCAAACAGAATCCTGAGGTTTTCTTCTCTGAGTGCGTGTTCTGCCATATCCGACTTGTCCGTTTGGCCTAGTCTGCAGTTTCTCTCATGATCCTTCAACCTTATTCCCGTGGATCTTTTTGTGGTTCCATTGTATACCTTCCCACAAGTGAACGATTTGCGATAAACCCCCGCTGCTGATAGTGAATATATTTTGCCTTTAGCCGACGTGAAGCTTTGTTCTATCTTCTTGGTGGTTTGAAAACCATTGTGATGTTGTGTTTCCCCAAGAGTTTTCCAATTTTGTCCAGGACCCTAGGGATATAAGGTAGATACGCGCATGCAATCATCTGAGCCTTCTTCTCGTTCTGAGCCGTAGAACTCTTTAGTTTCATGACTTTGTTGATCTCGGGTACACTGTATCCATTCGATCTCAAGGTCACTTGAAGATGTTCCAGTTCTTCCTTTAGATGCTCTGGTCCACATATTCTCTGAACTCATTCCGTTACACTGGAGATGAGTTCTCTCTTTTGACTATGATGGTGGTTCGATAGTGCCTTCTCCTCGTTCTGAGCCGTAGAACTCTTTAGATTCATGGCTTTGTTCATCTCGGGTACACTGTATCCATTCGAGCTCAAGATCACTTGAATATGTTTCAGTTCCACCTCTAGATGATCTGGTCCACATATTCTCTGAGCTCGTTCCGTTAGAGTGGAGATGACTCCTCTCTTTTGACTATGATGGTGATTCGATGATGCGTCAGGTAGATACCTGCACAGATCATCTAGAGGAAGTGACCTTAAGATCGAATGGATACAATGGTTGCATGCGCGTATCTACCTTAAATCCCTAGGGTCACGGACATAATTGGAAAACTCTTGGGGAAACACAATATCAAAACGGTTTTCAAACCCACCAAGAAGATACAACAAAGCTTCACGTCGGCTAAAGACAAAAGAGACCCACTATCAGCAGCAGAGGTTTATCGCATACCGTGCACTTGTGGAAAGGTATACATCGGAACCACGGGAAGATCCATGGGAACAGTATAAATACCCGTTACGCAGCCGGTATATCCAGTCATCGGAGATATTAACTCAAGATGTATAAACCTCTGAAGAAGACAGTCACGGCCTTCAAACCCGAAGAATATTCAAACTGATAACTTCGGCCGCGAAAGCCTTAACCATTTCATCTTACTTGTCTATCTTAGTATTTTTACGAAGTATCTAATATACTTGGATATTCAAAAAGTGTTTGGTCAAATTGAAATGTTCATTATTTTAAAGAAGTTGAGTGCTATTTTTTCTTTTTATAAATCATCTCATAACAGAATTAAATTGTTTCATGTATGTCGATGATCTGAAAATATTTCATAAAATTCCAAATCATGAAGATTGCCAAGACATCCAAAGAAATGTAAAAATTTTATTTGAATTGTGCTGCAGCAATAATTCAAAGCTCCATGTCGAAAAATGTGTATTAGATTTCCCAAGAAAAATGTAATCTGTTGATATTCGACTTATATTTGTTATTTGCCGATTGTGTGGGACAAACTGCATTATCAGCTAATAGAAATCTCGGTTTCATAATGAGAATTAGCAAGGATATCAAGAACATAAAGATAATCAAGTTGGCTTATGTCCGTTCAAATTTAGAATATAACAGATTTCTATGGAATCATAAATAAAAGAATTCAGCGAATTTTTTTTTAATTTATTCATTTTGAATTGGTTGGTATATATCCTGAAAGACAAATTCCTTATAGTCAACACTCTACTCCACACCCCTGATTTTTGTTTGAATAACTGAGTTCTGTTGTATTTCTGTTTCGGTTCGACCCTAATTTATTAAATATAGTCGGAGCGCTGGCGACAGAAATCTGCAAGAGTTTTCTGTAGGTTCATATTTTCATATCGGTCACGTTTCAGGAGGAGGGCGTTTGAAGGAGGGCGAATAATTCTCCAGTTAGTATTGTTGCTGTTTCTGGAAGTTTAAAGGTCAATGTAGCATAGTCAGTCACTACTGCAGCTCCTGCATCAAGATGAGTTTTGGATGAGTCTGTGTATATTTCTTCAGGATAGTCGAATTGGTCCAGAATTTGTCTAAAATTTTGTTTGATTATGTTCTTATTTGTATCGTGTTTGGGAAACTGGGATACGAGAGTGTTATTGAATAATTGAAACTATGAAGTTAATATATTGGATAAAGCAGACAATATGAATCATTAGTGACAGGACCACATCACTCAGCAGTCAATAATAGTGAGAAAGGCAACTGCGGAACTTAATTGACTGCTGACTGTTATGGTATATCACAAATGAATGTGACAAAATCACTTTCACTTCACAGGTATACTCGTAAAGTAGCACTGAAGCCACATGTTCCTATATTTTGTTATCTGACTGTTGGATTTCTGTTCTATATTATATTTGGTCGTCTTCTATGACTTTTGATCTTTCAGAAAACAGTTCACTGATATCAATTGATATTACACCTTTGTGAATGTCCTACTGCCAGGTGTCTGTAAGCTGTACCATAAGAGCAGTAACTTTTCATTTCTAGAATGTGACCTATATTTTAACTTTCCCCTTTCAAAAACCATATATTTCTTGTGTCGCAAATAATTTGCCTTCGTAATTATCTGCATGTTCTTTTGGTTCAATTTCTCTTCAATTTCCTCTTTTTAGTACTTATAACTTCAAATTGGATATGCCCACATCATCTCACATGAATCCTGCTTGAACTTTCTCACTAAACTCGAATTCATAATACAACTAATTTTCTTAACCTATGGAGGAACTGATAAAGCAGTAAAAAAACCTAGCCAGATATCGAATTTTGGTAGGGATATCTGAACTTTGAAGTATCACTTATCTCTTTATATCTCATTTACCTACAATGCATTATTTCATCATGACTACCTATCGTTATTTGCCGAAAAGTAATGATTAGAATTTGGGTATGAAATGCATTATCGTCTTGTACCAAATCAATACACCGCCTTCAGCCACAACCTCCAATAATCATTAACTCTTGAGAATTTAGTTTATCGGCCTAACTATTTTATGAAAACCATTCTCGTACCTGAAGAAGTGGAAGCCACTACTAAGACAGAAACATCAGGAAAAGTTATTCACAATTCCATATTCTACTTACTATCATCACGAAAGAATGGATTGGAGATGTGATTCAGCTGTCATTATGCTTGGTAACTGACAATGTAGTTGATAAATATGTTAGGCGGGTTCAAAACCCCGTCAATTTTTCAATTTAGTTTTTTTTGCATTCATATCTGCATACTGTGGATCCAATCTTTTATATTACGGTTTTTTTATAAAATACCCACAACAATCACTGAACCAAGTTAAAAATTTGATGCAGTCCCTAATTTTTTCAATTATTTACGATGTATAGCGTATCCCATATTCAAGGCTGAGTTTGATTTTTCATTATGAACATTTCTAAGACACTGGGTCATTGAATAATATTTCCGATTATCTATGGTTTCTCTGACTTCGAACTTCGAATTAAAACATCTGGATAGTATCTCCGAATATTAGACAAATAATGAAATGCACTAGATCGTTGCTTATGGGACAAGAGGTGAAGCAATGGCGAAGTGAGTCGAACCCTAGACACAGAGCTGTCTTTGTTGGATCTACGAAATCGATCTGTAGGAGATCATTCGATAGATTTCGGTAATGCCTGTTGATAGACGAATGAGAAACATTTGCAAAAATATCCTCTATGAGGAAAACTGCACAAATGTCTGTCGAACATAGTTGAATGTCCATCGTAGTTTTACGCGGGAAAATATATGTTTTCAGGCAGGGATTTGTCATACATATCTTACTATATGGAAGAACATTGGGAGAGGTAAATATTTCAAATTTAATTTCGAAATATCTGTTTTCTAAACATGTGTGTTTCTCGCCTTGAAACAGTCTCCAGACTTTAATTTTTATTACGAAACAACAAAACTTACTATCGAATCATCTGAAAATGGAACTTTTAACGGGTGATGATCAACTGTATTGCCAAACATGCGGCAAACTAACTGACTATTATAAGAAAAGAAGTATAGCTGAGGCACCAGCCAATCTAATAATGACACTGATGATCTTCAAACATGACTCAACCTCTGACGGATGCACCAAACTCTTACGAAAGTTCGAAATAGATGAACACTTCAATCTAGCAGACCACTATTATAATCTTCGTGCAGTGATTGTTCACTGTGTTTTTGGCGTTGAATCGTATTACTAAATATTCTGGCAATATCATGAATTTATTGAACCTCTGGATATACTCAACGTTTTATTCTATGAAAGAGAGGACATTGGCAGTCGCCTCGAATCGTCAATTAATTTTTGTTTTTTCATAATTTCATGATTTGTTTCACTTTCTTTGAATAATTAATATGAACGATTTTTTTATTGAATTTCATAACCAAACCTTTACCTTTCAATTTTCACTCTCCACCGATTTTATATTGAAATAAATTTCTTAGTGATAGCTTTACAATGTTTCTCAAGGATTTGTCTTCGCATAATTCTCATAATGTCAGTTATATCATTCTCACTTTCCATATATGCGGAAAACGTTTCAAAGCAACAAAAATTACAGTCACATACTCTTCAACTTAGACTGTGCTGAAATCCTGGCATTTCGCTGAACGAATGTTTCGAATAAAAACAAGTGATAAAGTTGTTCGGTACCTACTTGTAATAGATAACCCACTCTTAGGTTAACAAAAATAGATGTCTGCTCTCGGTTAGCAATACTCTATGCAACTACCATAAAAACTACCCACAACAATTCGACTTGAACTAGGTCAAAAGAGATACAGATAAAACATTGAAATTAAGTACAAGAACAACCTGATATTTTTGAGGTTAAATCAAAACGGGTCTGAGAATTTATCAGGCATATATCACCTGCATCGAAATGCAAATGAATGTCTACCCAAGCAATCAATGATTTGATAATGAATAAAATATGAATGATATATCGAAGGCTTTCCACAAATTTGGCTATTATGTTATATGTGCAAACTTAATCATCCGTACTGAAGTTAAGCGTTTGGAAATGCACCTTTTGATGAAGTTTTAATGCAGTTTTCATTGCACTATTGTACAAATACAGATAAAAATTGAATGCCAAATGGTATGACATTTCACGATTATCGAAATATCAACATTAACAATGTGTCAGACAGTTAAAAATGTTATAATATCATGAAAACTGAACCTAAATTTTTTTGTTATAGTACGTATGACCTAAGAGATGTTCTTTACAATAAATAGGTTTCGGAAAAAGTTGGAATAGTTCATACCTTCTTTCAACACTCTTATAGTCTTCTCAAAAACGATTCCAACGGAACTCTATTGAATTACTATTCATACACGAAATATCGACGAATGATTTTATTTCAATGGATCGAATTGCCCAGATCTATGACATTTCAGCAAAGCTAATGTTTTGACAATAAGCAGCGTATATATAAATTAATGTGAATGAATATACAAATATTACTACTCGGTCCAGTCCTGAATAACTTTTGATACAATGATTTGCAGGAAAAATTAAAAAACACGTCAACAATATAATACAGGGAGACACATTTTGACAAATTCACATTGGATGGTACTTCCCC
>WOGJ01048999.1:543-13201 GCA_015342185.1 Leptinotarsa juncta | reverse complement strand
GTGGGTGTAACATTTGGCTAGTTCCGCAATTGTCGAAGTTATCAGGCCGTAGGTGCCACTGGATCCTAAAATTCTTAGTTCAGCCGTTTCCTTGACTAAAGAGTCGGCAATGCAATTACCTTCACTCCTGTCGTGCCCTTTAACCCACCTCAGGATAATGTTATTATCTACCGACGATTTGGCTAAATCTTGGTGGCACTCTAGTACCAGTAACCCGTTGTCTGTTCAAGGCTAATAGGGCTTGTCTGCTGTCATTGAATATTGTTATGTTTTTGCCAGAAATTCCTTTCCAGGTTATTTCTTTTGTGGCGATTGAGATACCAGCCCGTTCTGTTTGGACCACGCTGGTATTTTTCACATTCCACACTCAATCCTTAGGCTTAGTGATCTGGAGTACCCTCCACATCCCGAGCCTTCTTTGGTTTTCGTTCTGTTTTATTTGTATTTTGTAGGGTTTAGTAAACACAAACCTGGATTCAATTGCATTACTGGTTGCCTGTCGCAGAGGATGCGCAGTAAGCGCTTCTCGCCAAACGCTCAGCCCCAATTGACACATTTCTACTTCGAGGTTTACACCAGCCGTGCGCAATCGTAACAAGGCCATTAACGCAACCTAATTAATGACCAGATCCAGAGGGGCCAGACCAGTAATTAATTCCATTGATCTATTCTGTAGGTGAGATTTCCATGTTAGCTTCCTGTCGAGGATAGTACTAAGGTATTTCACTTCTTCAGAGAAGTATAGTTTGCTTTTGAAGATTTTGGGAGGTTTTAAGCCCGCTAAAATTTTTTTCCTGGTCAAAATGACCATCTCAGTCTTCTTGGGATTCATCGACAGTGAGTGTTCTTTACACCATGTTCTTATTAATTTCATCCCATCTTGCGCTCTATCGCATAGTGTGTTTCCAAAGCCGGTCTGCAAGATAACTATGTCATCTGCATACGCAATTGTGTAGAATCCATTATTGTTGAGATGATTAATCAGGGTGTCCAGAACTATATTCCAGAAAAGAAGACCCCTCCCTGTGGACATCCCTTCATGACTAGTCCTCTCATGAATGGCATGTGTTCATAGACGGTTCCGTGTGTAGTTTGAAAGCGTCTGTATTTCACATTGGAAATGAAAAATTACCCATTCCGATTACTCACGCAGTACAAACTAAGGAATGCTATGATGCAATGTATACAATTTTGGCTAAAATAAAAAACAATGAGCAACAATGTAAAATTTGAGGCGATCTATACGTTAAATAAAATCTAATTAATTTCGAAATATTAATTGATTTATATATTAATTAGGAGTTGTTGATCTTTTTGTTGGAATGCAACCTAGATTTACCAAATTTTGCTGTTTTTGTGTCTGTGAGACAGCTGTGCCATTGATCATCATTATGTGTGGAAAGTGTGGCCGAGTCGTATCCATTATGAGTCAGGACAAAAGGGTGTCCCATGTCCCTTTGTGAACCCACACGACGTTTATTGCCACCTCCTTACATTGAACTTGGCCTTATTAAGAACTTTGTTGAAGCGCTGTATCGCGAAGGACCGGTTTTCCAGTACTCAAGTTGTTTCCAAAACTGTCCAACGCAAAAATCGACGAAACAATATTTGTAGGGCCAGATATTCGAAAATCAATGGCTGACACAAAGTTTACATATTGTTCAACGCCTAATGAAGCAGCAGCATGGGCATCGTTCCAAACTTTTGTCTTTACTTTCTCGGTAATCACAAATCACCGGATATTGCAAGCAAGTATATCTAATCGATATTTTTTTTTTCAAATTTACCACAAGATACATTTTCTGCATTCAAATCTTGATTTTCTCCCACAAAACTTGGACAACACGAGCGACAAGCAAGGAGAGCGGCTACACCAAAATATAGCGAAACTCGAAAGGCGATACCAAGGATTATGGGACTATTGGGTGAAATAGATCTTACGCAATATAGAAGACTCAGTTCAACTTCTGTTCATTTCTGATTCATACTTTTCAATTCAATAAATGACAGTTAATGGTCAAAAATAGAGCAATAATGAATTTACTAAATATTCCAAAAACTAGAACCAATCGCCATTGAAACATTCGGTAGCTTTGATTCTCATTTTTTTGGCGATATTGGTTGAAAACTAATTTCAGTAATCATTTTCAATACGAATCAGCTTTGCAATACGAAAAGAAAATGCTGCATCAATTCTCGACACTATTTCTTCTTCTCAAAGTTTTGATGAAATTTTCTACTAAAACACTTTTCTCTTCGGCTTCTTTTATTGAAAATAATCCAAATAGTAATAAAAATAAATCAGACTTAATTTCTGAAAATTTGTGGTAGAAGACTTGGTAAACTGAGCACATTTTAAAAGGACAAATGGAGAAGAGAAGAAAATGGCCAAACCCGAAAAATTTTGCGGCGATTCAACCTATAGCCGTATCTCCACCTTTTAATCACTACCCGCTCACTGTGATCTCCCCGACAATGAACCACCAACATCCGCCTATGATGGTACAGCCAATTCTGTACTATTCTCATCCTTAATCGAGCTTTATTCATTACAATGCTTTTTCTCTGATGTGCCCTCCCAATTTTTGCGCAACCGAACCCTGCCTTTCAGTTATCCTCACAACAGTAAATGGGATTATTCGCAGACAGTGCAAGAACCTGAGATTGGCAATGTAATGGAAGACACGCAGAAGAATTGTCAAGCTTCGACAGAACAGGAGGAAAATATTCGAAATGAGACTAAACTAAGTCCTTCCGCTGAACCCGTACAGTCCCTAAAAGAACTTATTCCCAACGAAGTTGCAGTAAAGAACCCTACCCCTGTCGCAAAATCGTGGGCAAGTCTTATTAAATTCGATAACACCGATGTTTCGTCTGAACCCGTCAACAGTTTCGACAAATTCGCTTTTGATGAGGACGCCAAAAACAAGTTTAATCTACTCATATGTCCTTTCAAGCAATCCGGAGGTTCCGACCAGTTTGTAGATCCATACTGTTTCCATCTACACGATCGACGGTAGGGCAGTAAGCTTGCAGCCAAAGTGGCTGCTTAATCAAAGCAATTATTGCTTCACCAATTCGATTTTGCAAGCTCTGGTCGCGTGTCAACCACTACAACTTACTGAACAGCCTGAGCAAAAACATCTCGTCAAACTAGTGAATGAAATCTACTCAGCTTATAGTTGGATTATGTCGTTTTGTGGAGCAGTTCTGTTACTTACCAAGCAGCTATAGTCAAAACTGGCATCCCTTTCGGTCCGACAAGGATTTATAAAATGCTGCATAACATGCGAATCGACTGGATCAAAGGTAGACAACAAATTCCGGAATAGTTTCTAGGTTTTCTTTTGAATGGACTCAATGATGAAATGTTTGAGCTAAAGGAGTTGGTTAAATATTACACTGAAAATGAAAAACCTCTCGATCACTCTGCTTTGAGCAGTGATTCAAGTAATGAATATAACGTAATGGAATTGAAAAAAAAGGAAATCCAACCAGAAGGATTGAATTCAACAGTACGCCAATAAGCGACATCTTTTGAGGGGAGCAACTAAAGTCGAGCATTCATCTTCCGGGAGGCCACATTACTGAGCCTTTTCTCACCCTTCCACTCAACATTGAGAAAGTAAAGACTGTCATGACGGCAAAGATGCCAACATTGAACAGCGTCTGGGATTCTACGGAATTTTCATTTTTGAGTTTTCATCGCATTCGATATTTTGTTGGTTTTAGCAGATTTTTTATTTCTTCATCCAATTGTAATGTGAAAAATGTACTCTGTTATTGATTTTAGTTATATTTTATAATTATACATTCGGAAATGGAAACTGGCTGTTGATTTCGATTCATTTCCACTGAGAAAGAGTCACAGTCGCTGATTAATAGTTCAAAGGGCCTGCTTCACTTACCTTTTGCTGAACCGGTACTGGGTATGCGAGTTTCTATACCGTAAGGTTTTCTTTTTTTTTGGTTTTCGTCTAACAGGTTTTTATAATTAACGACAAGAACCTCAAGTGCCAAATTCAATAAATCATAGATATCAAGATAAATTATATATATTATAGATAAATTATTGATGTATGCAATTGAGAGTAAAAACATTGAATGTGCATAACAAATCATTTTTTGACAGTAGCAAAACGAACTAACGTAACTTCCATCACATAGTTTCACAAGTTCTGGTATTACCCAAAATGTCACTCTTCCAATATACTTTTATTCATTGTAAAATTTTTATGTCAGCAAACTGATTAGTAATGTGGGGGTACTAAATATTTCACCATCCATGATAATGGTTCAAAAATAAACCGAAACGTCAGGTTAAATTGAAACATTTTGACTGATCTCTGGCCCGCTTTTCTTCAGTTTTATTCTTCGAAATATACAGAGTGTTATATTCAAAATATGAAAGTTTAAAAAGGGTATAATTTTGGGCGAAAAGGTTTTGCCTTTCTACCTCTCCATCTTTATACAACAATGTGGAAATTTTCCAAAGAAAACAATCAATTTAAAAAAAGTGAACTATATACATAGACGTGAAAACCATGCAAAGAAGTAACTTTCAGACACAAACTGAAAAAATAAGTCACCTCGACACAGCTACTTTCATATAAACATTGAATTAGAAAAGAAAATACTTCCGAAACAAATACTTTTATATGAACGCTGAATTTTACGAATAACACTTTTCTCTATTCTGTTTGTATTTCAAATATACGAAATGAAATCGACTCAGAAATTATTCAAAGGATTCCTACACACTATAATAAATGAAAAAAGTAAAATTTGATTTATATGGAACACGGTCATCCTCACTGGTAGACATTCAATGTTTCGCCGTAAGACACTTGTCTTATCAGCTCTTCAGTACCAAATCTGGATAACATTATAACAAAAAACACTCAATTTGTTCATGAAACTATGACTTTATGTCACGAATGAGTTCAATCTACTCATTTCATCGATGACGTAAAGATATTCATTCGCTTATTTGATCAAATCCCAGCCATAGGAATCTTGATTGCTTGCTTCCTTTCTTTGGAAAATTACCACATTTTTTGGACGAAGAAGGGGAAGTAGAAAACCAAAACCTTTCTTTCCCAAGAGAGTTGTTAGTTTTACTTGACACATAAAACAAAATAAGTTTTTATTAAAAAAATGCCAATTGTTATGTCCGAACGTTTTTTTTAACAGGCCTCCATTAATTTTTCAATCCAATTCACACCATTTGACTGATATACATTTAGTCAAAAATTTTATCCAGCATCTCATTCACTCATTCATCATCAATTAAACATTTGAAACAATAGTTTCTGTTAAACTACTATAGGAAAGGTTTGGACAATTATTCGTATATGCGGTTGGTTACCTCGTTCATGGGCATATGGGCGATGACAAATATGTTGTTTGTTGTTCGCTTGAGCCTAGTTCGAGAAATGATACTTTAAAAGATATGGATTTTCAATTATGGAAATCATCGACTTCATGTTGGTTATGAACACAAGGTTGCACTGACGAGAGGCTAAATAGCCAGAAACCGGTCTGCAATAATTGAAAATTGATTCCGACAGTTGTATCGCCAACTGCATATGCAGCAATTACTGCTGTGAAGAATCCTGCACTGACTCCTGTCGGATATAATCCAACGCCCTTCGTGGTATTAGCCAGGGGTGTAATTATTTTCTTATGAGTGTCAGTCAACCTACAGTGTAGGTGAGTTGAGACTGGTCTGAACATATTGTTGATATAAATCATTCAATTAAACTACTATTCATTCTGCACAGCACTGACATCTGTCGGATATAATCCAACGCCCTTCGTGGTATTAGCCAGGGTAGTAGTTATTTTCTGATGGGTGTCAGTCCATGAACCTACAGTGTAGGTGAGTTGACACTAGTCTGAACAAATTGTTCATTTAAATCATTCAATTAAACTACTATTCAGTTAACTAAGAATATAAGTTAATTCTTGATAGTTGAATGGATGAAAGAGCAATATCTGCCTTGATTTATCACGTGCAGATGTTGAATTCAGCCATTTGTTAGGTTAGGTTAGTAACCGTTCAATAAAAGCATTTATTATTATTATTTTTATCATTATCATATATTCGGAAACTTACACGCTGTTGGGTAAATCCCTTCATCCCTGACGTTCGACGTCACCCAAGGAACATCGGTAATCTTGCCTTCTTTCAATAATTTGTATGGATGATGTGCTAAAAATCTTCCTTCTTCAGGTCCCTTTTCTATTACTGGACCGAAGGGGGTGATGGGCATTGCTTCCACAAACACCAACACTTGTTTCATTGCTTCCATCAGTTCTTTTCCGTCAACGTTTCGAAGACAATCGACCATGCTTCTGGTGGAGTTTGTTGGGCACTGGAGATGTTTTGCGACCACCTCGGCCTTCTTCAGGGGGTATTCCGTCAGGCCCCACGGTACGAGGGCGGTGCCGCTCTGTGAGAAGCCCCTGTGGAATAGACCTGAAAAAATGATGATAATAATAATTAGTTATTGCCAAAAACTATGTAGTTGTATAAAACGATAATCAATAATTCCTTTCAGAGAATAAATAAAACACCCCAATGAAATCAGTGAACCTGTTATGTGCGTGGGTATGAGTTACTAAAATCATTCACATAAAAGGATTACGATAGGAATAAAAACGTTGAAAAAACTTTGGAGGGAGGAAAGTAAATATAAAACTGAACATAAAATCAGTTGAGAGAATATATTTTTTGTTACAATTATTATTCGATATCCGTATCTTTGTTTCCTTCAAATCAACTCGTTCACAAAATACTAAAAAATGGGTTTTTCATCCAGCTTCTTTGGGTATTTTCACCTTCCATAATCTGAGAAAATATGAAAATTTCAACAGAGACCTTTATACAGGGCTATTCAAATTCGTTTCTGTACAATGGGATCTCGTAAACGATAAGAGATAGAGTGTCGGTTAAATCATAGCAAAATTGCGTATTTCAGAGACCTATTCAATGATGTAAAAAAATCGAATATAGCTCTTCTGGTTCTGGAGATATACAGGAAAAACAAAAAAATCTCAAATTATTTTTTTTCCTATATCTTCTTTATTCGCAGATATATTGGAATTCTGTCCACATTTTGCCATTGGCACTTGATGTGGACTATCAGAATATGTTCATGAATCTTTTATACAGGGTGGCATCTGACTTGGGCCACCCCATCTTTGAATTTTTAAATTCGGACCTGTATTTTTTTGTTGTAGTTTTTGTATCGTCGACTTTTACTTCATACTGAAAAATTAAATTTTATATTTCGGGATTTTTCGGTAATATTTGATTATAATTGTATGAATTATTCCCTTTTAAATTACCCTGGAAATTGGTTTAATGACTTAAATAAAAACACACTATCAACTTTCACGTCTCCCAATGTATCGTAAAGTTTTTCAAGACTTTTTTTATTTTTAGGTACCTATTCATATGTTTTCCATTGCTCTGAGCGTGTTCTACAATGAACTTCGAATAAGAAAACCTTTCATGATTATCTAAAACATGTTTTTATGAGCAGAAAAAGAAATGATAGCAATAATAACATCCGAAACGAACACTATAATTGTAATGAAAATTGAAATGAAGTAATTCATTTATACAAAAAAATTAATGGCGCAATAAATGTTCGAATTGGAGTCCATCCATTTCGAGACATTATTGAACTCGGTTTTTCATATTATTTATTGCTCTTAATACTCTTATTTGCTGCATTGTTGCGAAATCATTCAAAATCCCCAATCTGGAGTCTTCCACATTTTCTATCCCTCTGCCAGCGTAAATCCTATTTTTCAATGGCCCCATAGAAAATAGTCCAAAATAGTGATATCTGGTTATCTTGCAGGCCATCTTATTGGCCCATTATTTGTCTCTAAATGGAAGGACTCGAATTCGAACATTTATTGCGCCATTAATTTTTTTGTGTGTATAAATTACTTCATTTAAATTTTCATTACAATTATAATGTTCGTTTCGGATGTTATTATTGGTATCATTTCTTTTTCTGCTCATAAAAACACATAATATATTTTTGATGATATGATATGTTTCAGATAATCATAAAAGATTTTCTTATTCGAAGTTAATTGCAGAAAACGTTCAGAGAAATGGAAAAAAATATGAATAGGTACCTAAAAACGAAAAAATCTCGAAAAACCTTACGGTACATAGAGATACGTGAAAGTTGCTATTGTGTTTTTATTTAACTCAGTCAACCAGTTTCTAGGGCCGTAATTTAAAAGAGAATAATTCACCCAAATTATTATCAAATATTACCGAAACATCTCGAAAAATGAAATAAAATTTAATTTCTCTGTATAAAGTGAACGTCTACGATCCAAAAACTACAACAAAAATACAGGTCCGTATTCAAAAATTCAAAGATGTGGGTGGCCCAAGTCATATACACCCTATATAAAAAATTCATGAACATATTCTGATAGCTCACATCAAGTGCCAATAGCAAAATGTGAACAGATTTTCAATATGTCTGCGAATAAAGAAGATGTAGGCAAAAAAATAATTTGTGATTTTTTGGTTTTTCCTGTATATCTCCAAAACCAAATCACATCATTGAATAGGTCTCTTAAATAAGCAACTTTGCCACAATTTAACCGACACTCTATCTCTTATCGTTTACGAGATCCCCATGTACAGAAATTTTAATATAATGAATAAACTCATCTAATCTCTTCTTATTCATAATTTTCAAGGAGCTACCTTTGGGTGCAGTGGCAGCTACGTATGGGTTATTACAATTACCTAAAATGCCAGAAATGAAAAATAGAGATCTAAGTGATTTTCCTGAAATACCTAACTTAAACATTGACACTGTACCTTATAAGGACAGAATCAGGGAGAAGGTTAGACTACAAAAAATGGAACAGTATAAGGAAACAGGTAAACGATTTGAGAAATAGATTAAGCCCATTATTAATTTTTTTTCTTTGTTAAGGCTCATGGCCGGGATATAAACAGAAATTTATAAAAAAGTCTTCTGAACCGTGGTCTGTAGCAAAACAGAAAAAAGATGAGAGAAAAGAAAGGAAACAGAAGAGAAAACAAATAAAACAAACCAAATTGGCCAACAATGAACCATTGAAGAAAAAACGAAAAGGTAAGGCCAAAAAAGTTACAAGATTAATTATTCTAATATGTTATTCATCTAATAGGAATAAGTGAAGAAGATCTGGAGGAACTGAAACGTGATGTAATGTTATTGAAGAAATTGAAGAAAAAGAAAATTTCCAATGAAGATTATGAAAAAGAAATTGGTTTAGTGTAAACTCATGTAAATATATTACTTAATAAATCTAATATAAAATTGTAAAAGTATAAATGTTTTCAATATAAAACTATAAGTTAGTTAATATTTTAACTATACTAAATATGAAACATAAAATAATTATTGCCGAGAGCTTCCCCACATCCTTAAGGCTGTTAAGGCGGCATTGAACTTATCGCACCACTGTATTCTGTCATCTTTTGTATCAGCTGACAACAGATGCCTGAAAAAAAAAAACAAGATGAACAGTTATGAGGTTATTCAACTCAAGAACTGTAATTCAAATAATAATGATAGGTTTCTGGCAGTTCTAAATTCATTTAAAGCTTGAAATTTTCAAATTTGTTTTGTCCATTAAAATGTCATTTATTTTTATAGCTCCATGTCTCAATAAATATTTTTTCTACTATGCATATATACTGATGATCAACAGAGAATTATTTACTCTGTACATTGATGCTGTTATTTTTTTTTCCAATTCAAATTGAACCAAAACGCTGCTGAAAAGTATTTTTTGGCGTTGGTTTGCAAAATTTCGTTTTGGAGATTTCAGCCCCGAAGATGAGCTCCGAAGAGGTCAATCTACAGTAATCCAGGACGAGCATTTGAGGAGACATCAATCTCAAATGATACTTGAGATGGCGGAAGAACTGGGCGTCAGCTCCTATACGGTTTTTGATGGTTCAAAACGTACTGGAAAGGTCACAAAGTTCGAAAAGTGGTGCCTGAAGATTTGAAAAATCGACATAAGTTGTCACATTTTGAGGTCTGTTCTTTGCTTTTGGGCAACCTAAATTATCCTTTTTTTGGATCAGATTGTAATGTGTGGAAAGTGGATCCTCGACGAGCGACCTAGGCACTCAAAGGTAAAAACCCATGAAAAAAATACCATGGTTACTATATGGTGATCTTCGGCTGATGTGATTCACTACAACTTTCTGCAACAGAGCCAAACCATCACAGTAGAGTCCCATTGTGAGGAAATCGACGGAAATTGTGTCAGCAACAGCCGGCAATGGTCAACAGAAGAGGTCCTATCCTGCTCCTCGACAACGGCTGTACGCACGTTTCACAAGTAATCATATGAAAATTGAATGAAGGTACGTCAAAGTTCTGTCTCACCATACTCCTCAAACCTCTCGCCAGTACAAGTAAAAACGGCCTTCGCCGACTTCATCG
Source organism: Leptinotarsa juncta (assembly GCA_015342185.1). Lineage (NCBI taxonomy): Eukaryota > Metazoa > Arthropoda > Insecta > Coleoptera > Chrysomelidae > Leptinotarsa > Leptinotarsa juncta. The sequence continues at coordinate 2,708 of WOGJ01048999.1, read as the reverse complement.
AATCCCGAGCACGCAATCTTTATGCTGACGGAATTAATATTGAATAAGCAAACAAAGAGGCACTTTGAACGTAACGGAATTTTTTTTTCAACTTCTGGTTTTTCCGGAAATGACATCAAAGAAACCATCGTAGAAATATCCTGGAATAGAGGACCTTCATTAGAAGTGAAAAATAGTTCCTACAGAAATGACCGCACCATGAGTGATTTTTGATACACCCTGTTAATGTGAAACTAATGCTCCGCCCGCATCAGCCTCATAGCCTATCCTCGAATTAAATTTCATCACCACCGCAGATAATGAAGGAAGTGACACAGAGATCATAATAATGAAAACCTACTTCTACGATTGAATGACAGTAATATAGAGAAGATAAACAAATTCTTGTACTTGGGTGTAACTATTGACAGCAACTTGAAATTCAAGGAACATGCTGATCAAGTTATCAAAATAATAGCTTACAAAATCAACTATTTAAGATGTTTCCCATATATGAGCCAGTTGTCTAAATTATTAGTCTACAACTCTATAATCTTTCCACATTTGAATTATTGTTCTACCATTCTGTTTTTTCTCAATCAAAACGAAATAAACAGTCTACAAAAGATGCAGAATTGTGCTATGCAAATAATCTTACAATGTTCGAGGATAACACTCATAAGAAATATGTTGCAAACCCTTCAATGGCTACCAGTGAAGAAACTCTTCGAGTACCAAACACTAATTTTTATTTTTGAAATCAAAATTGGATATTCACCTGTATATCTACAGAATAAATTAACTTATGTAACAGAAATACATGGGCATAATACTAGAAACAGAGGCAATATAAAAGTTGAAAAATATAAAAAGAAATAGTACACCTAATTCTTTATTTTATAAAGGAGTAGATTGTTTTAATGACCTCCCCCAAGAAATTGAAGATAGGGGTTGGATAAATATATTCAAAAGATGATTGAAGGATTTCTTAATGAAAATATAGAATATTCCTATGCATAACTTTCTTATGTATTTTCAATCAGAATGTTTGTATTTTTTCATATCGATATTATTTTATTTATAATGTGACAATGTATTCACTATTGTAAATGAATTAGTTTTTTAACTATGTAAAAACAGAAATTTGAGGAAATGAGTTCTGGGGACCTTGCAGTCCTTGAGTAACGATTCTGAAAGTTTGAAAAATTTTTTTTCTTTTTTTCCACCTTCTCGATGATTCATTGTCAAATATGTTGAAATTCCTATAACATTCTGAAGTTCCATGGGTGATTTATCATAACTGAGATGATGAGCACAATTTGGGACTGCTGATGTAAAGTAAATATATTAAAGGAACGTTTCTCCCACTAGAACTAAGTTACTATCTCTCGATGCGCTTTTCTTTAAGCAAGTTAACAACATCAGAAGATGATTGAGACTGATCATCATCATAATCTGATAATGTTATCTTGGTTAGCGAAACGCGCATCGAGAATCAGCATTTTTGTTCTTGTGTGTTTTCAATAGACAACTGAGATGATTTAGATTTCGGAGATATGTTACATAATATTCTTTCAACCAGTAGAAGATAGACAGGTCGATATTCTGATTCAGGGAAAGCACGACATGAGATATCAAAAAAATGCATTTCAAAAAGTGGGAGTGTTAGACATTAGAAGTAAATAAAATATGAAATTGCAATGGATATATTTCTTGAGGTATTGCAATGTCCCCAGACCACATAACGTTTGATTCTGTCTCAAGGGATGAGTCTTCTGTGATAAACCAATGACACTGTGAATTTCCAATACTTTTTGATGAAAAGTATCGTCGGTGTGGCCACTCGTCGCCGAGATGGCGCTATCAATTCGTTTTCAAATGAAAATGAGTTACCTCCTAATCTTGCGTAACCTTTATGCTAGGATCTCAGTTGTCTGTTCAATAATATTTCATTTTTAACAATCGAATGAATCGTTTATCAGTGATTAGCAGTTTTATATTCGTTTTTAAAGCTACAAACAAACGATAAAGGTCATAATTTCGATGAAATATCTATTAAGAAAACACTCCAGTTCATCCCAACATATACAGGGTGTAACATAAGTACGTTAAAATATTCAAGTGACGTATTCCTGAGACGATTTTAAGAAAAACAATCTATATGAACTTGTGTCCGACAATGATTC
>WOGJ01048701.1:0-11511 GCA_015342185.1 Leptinotarsa juncta | reverse complement strand
TTTCAGGGTTTCAAATCATTTTATATTAGATTAGACAATGGAAGTCCGAACTGACGAAATACACCACAAAACATTGTCAACCACCTTCAAACAAACGTTGAAGTACTGTGTTGTGAAAGGCGTCTCAGATATAATGTATAGCGTGGACATTGTTTAACGATTATCATGGATAGCGTTATTGATTTTCATCAAGTAGGTATCGAGTCAATGTATTCATCATTCTATAAGATATTACAAAAAGTTTTGACAAAGACAAAACCAGGACCTTCAAGATATGGTGTATAGTGATTTCATACTTGGCATATGCACATGTTCTAAAAAAATCTCCTCAGTTACCAAACTATGAATATCCAAATTCATATAACAACTGAAAACATATAAATTCATTAAATTTAAAAAAACACTGAAGATCAAATCAAATATATAAGAAAAATTGATAAGTGAACTATTATTATTGCATATATTTCTGTTGATTACATCGGAATTTGTATTACTGACAGTATTGAAAATTATTTTATTGAGAAGTTTTCTGTGATAGAAATTTTCGATCAATATGTCTCTGTGAAGTTCGAGATTATTTTGCTTGTGGGAAGGGTGTACTCATTTTTCTATTCTTTTTTTCAAACAGAGTATTATATTGATTTTAACTGATTTATTTTTATGAGAAATTCCAGATGTTACATTGAACATAAAACTCCTTCCTGTGCAAGAAATGCTACTTCAAATAATTCTTTTTCGAATGAAAAGCAAAGAAGACGCATCTGAATTCACTTTTGTATAGTTCAAATTCCCAAAATGCGGTTTACGTATATCTTTCTGTTTTCACAACCGTATTTTGTTGACCTGGAAACATTTCCCGTCGTTGTACTGCAGCATTGTAAAAATTTTATTGTCGTGAACTTCTGACGAACTGAAATGTCTATTGACTTTTTCACATGGATTTCTGCACTCTATTTTAAAGAAACTTCTGTCGGTATAGGTATGTTTTGAATGTAAACGAATAGCTGCTCAAAGTATACTCTTTTTAATTCGGAAAGATAATTTCACCTGAAATTGTTTTGTAGAAATTTGCGAATGGAATTTCCATCCTAAAGCAATATTTATATTTTTTTTAAATCAGTCACAGTGACGACTAAATGTTATTAGTTCTAGGATAATTTTATAGATTTTTTTTATTACTACACCTCATTTGGTATCTACGGAAGTGAAGCCTTTCTGTCTCTTGTTTTGTGAACAAATATATCTTTTTATTAAAACCATATCGAAAGTAATAGGTACAACTTCAAATTTGAAACGAAAAACTCAAGAATTAGATATATAAACCACAAATTTTCGTCTCTTCCGTTTTTTCAAAATGTACTATTCTAGACTTCCACACAAACTCAAAAAAATGTAATATGTACTAAAAAAAAGTGTTAGGAATCACACGTTAAAAGGTAAGACCTCGTTAGTCTTTAGCTCGCACAAGTTTCTCAACTTATGAGAGTTGTCGTTCGTATGGGGGCGGCAGCTGATTAACGGAAAAATAGATTTTTTTTGAACAGCGAATGAATGTTATAACGTACAGTCATCGATGACTACGTAATACATGAGGTCGTAATATTATGAATGAATTTAGTGTACTGGCATTGCACTGGAGATGACAGTGTTCCGTGTGAGTGGAATTCAACCTGTGCATGGTATCTGATTTAATTCCATAACGAATGTTAGGAGTACAAACAAATATTTTTTCTTTCGTGTAATTCAATTTTTATACAAAAGTAGTTGTTTCCAAAGGGCTTCTTATTCCAGTTCGTGGCTGAAAGTTACTTCTTTCCGAAGAGTTCATTTTGGAATTGATAGCTTTGTTACTTACTTTGGAAGATTCCCACTTTTTTGTACGAATATGGAGAAGTAGAAAGCCAAAATATTTCTTTCCTAGTAAATTTACGTTTCATCAATGGAAACAAATATTTTGCTGTATTTCACGAAAGGTATAACTCAGGAGACAGAATTCCGTTTTTTTGGCTAGTTTTCCTCCTATCACATTTTTTCTTTGATATATTAGTTGTTCAAGATCTAGTTCACAAAATAATTTCGATCCGAAGAAAGTATTATGGACTTTCTCGTTTAGAGCATATCGAATTACTTATTTCTATCAAATACCTTGGGAACTGACATCCCCAACAAATCAATTTCAATTCTCTTTACTAGTTATCTGAGCAAGGTTTTACTACACTAGTAGGCAGTTTCAGTACCACTTACTTATCTTGAATCTCAGGCATGTTCCCCCATAAATTTTGGACCATATCAATACGTTAACAACCATATGCGTTTATTTGGCGGCTATTTCAAACTACACTTCAGAATCATACGTAACTGGCATATCTGTTTGATGCTGCTTCTTTAATATAGCTTCTGAAGAAGCTGTTAGTTAGGTATAATTTACCGCTGGTAAGGCGAGTATCATTTCCTACAATTCAGCTTACCCTGATGGTTTCAATGTTTGCCACCATATCAATGGGGCATATATGTTATCAAAATTTGACCATTGGATATGACCACTATAACAGTTTCTATTTCGAAACCACATTTCTCCCTACACATTTTACGAATAATCTGCTGTTTTGGTGAGAACATTGTTCCGGTCATGATAGGTAGAGTCGGAACCTCTGGCATGACGTGGCTAAAACTATCATCACCTGTTGATGCTAATCTGATCAGCTAAACACGCTTAGAGATGCAGTATTTTTGTTTTGATACGAGAAAAGTATTTCAAGACAGTTTTTTTTTCGATACCAACAGCCAAGTATTTCACTTCTTTGAAACAAGTGAGCAGAGTTTTGATCAAAGTGAGAGCTGAGAGTGTATACTTTTGTCTCCTGATGAATAAAACTAGTACGTAGTCCTTAGAGTAGGATCAAAATTATAGAAAATCCTTCGTTTGAAGTCAGGTTTGTGCTAGAATGTCTTTGATGTTTATATAAGTTCCGACATTACCTTATCATGTCTAACCCTCATGATGGCTAGGTTAGACCACAGATTGACTAGGCTATCGCGTTAACTGTGAGTTATGTCTTTTCCATCAGATCACCCACAGTCACTGAACAGTGGATAGAATTCCTCTTTGGAACCAGAAACTCCCGCGGAACTACAAACTCCCGCGGGTTGCAATGGAAGGTCTAATAGATTAGAACACTTCATACATACTTCTTTATGAAAACGTCATTCTCCACAGTCACATAGATTATCTCCTTCTCATAAACATCTACTAGTTTTCGATATAAAGAAACAACAGCTCTCCTCAAAAAATTACATACCAACCGAATGTTAGGAAAGTTTTGGAGCTTGTGATAGCCGTTATTTTCTTTGATTTGTAAACCATGTCAATACAGTACCATTACCTGAATTTACTGAGTTTTTCATTGTGTTCAGTCAGAGCCATTCTCTGGTATTCGAGAAAATTGAACATTTTTCCTGGGCTTACCCAGCTTTTTCTTTAACAGTTGCTAACCTCATATGATGATTGACCTGGTGAATGAGTTTAGTTTTGTTGTTATTCAGGACCACATTTGAAACATCATACGGTTTCAGATTTTATTCCAATTGCATGATTTATTTGAAATATGTTCGACATGACCAGCTCTTCCTAAGGAACTCAATCACTTGAAAAATGCCTACAAAAGAAATAAGTAAAGCGAAGGGGGAATTGGAGCGAGTCATCCGAACCAGAAAAAAGAGGCTGGTCAATTGAGAAGCTTTCCTTTCCTACGTTGCGAATGTAACAGACTGGATTGGGAGAATCTTAGAGGAACATGACGTGAAGCCAATACTAACGCTAACAAGAACTATCAGACAAAGTCTAAGGTCAGCTAAGGAACCCAGAGAAACTTCATCAACAACCGGGGTATAACGGATTCCTTCTAGCTGCGGGTCGGTGTACATTGGAACCACGAAAATAAGTGTGAGTACCCGTCTCTCTGAACACAAGAGAAATTGTCGACTTGGACAATCCGATAGATCAGCTGCAGTCGAACATGCAAAGGAAAACTTGCTCTTTTTCGCCCACTAATAATAGTATAAAACAGAGTGAAATACCACCATGTGGTCGAAAGGACGAAATTATCGACTCGAGCACCAACTCGGGCATTGTACTTCCACCACGCTATTAAAGATGACTGCTGCAGTTGCAGTCGAAACGTTTGCAGATTATAACCAAAGAAAACCACGGTGAAACCCGAAAACTATCCAAAACATTAGAATATAGTATTTTTTGTTGGAAATAATGAATCTATTAACTGAAATTCAATATTAATTTTTGTGTGATTTCAGTGAAACACTACAAAAATCAAATTTATCAACCTAGCCTTTGAACTCTTCGAATGTTTTTTTTTAGTAATATTTTTGAAATCAATACCACAACACCTCAAAATTTCATTCATAAATGTTAATGCTTTAATAAAAATTCAGTTATTCAGCAATTCAGCAGTATTCCTTAAAAGTTACAAAGTTTTACTTTGAAAGAAACCCTCAAGTTATAAAGACTATACCGATATTGAAATATGGTCAGGTGAATGGATCGATAAATAAAATCAATTTTATTAATAGTATATAAATATTCAAAAGAAGTATTTTATAGCTGTAAAACTGTATTGGTGGGTTTCAATTTTTTCATCATTTTATCGTTTTGAAGAAAAAATTATTTCAACCATTCACTTTGAAATATTCTACGGATACTAAAAGAGATTCACTTTCAGAACTCATAATCTCCTGTGAAACCCTTTTTAAGTCAACACACTTTTGAAATACTGTTCACGTAATTTCATATTTTCAGTTTTTTATGTTATGTCCTGTCAACTCGAAAACACTTCCTGTTGGTCTGTATTCCTCCAGTTGTGGGGATGCTATTGTGGAGTTTTTTATTAACGCATAAAAATGATGGATGGACCAGTGAACGTCATTGTAGGTGCTAGTTGGATAGGAGAATGGGAACTATTCCATTTTTTCGCCATTATGTTTTATACATGAGTTAATGCATGAGTGAACAATTTTAGCATTTGTTGGAGCTCCAGTTGTAGAAACGATATTTTAACGTGTCAATGAAAATTATGCAGGGTAAGTTGTTGAACTTGAATTTCTTTGAAAGGTTATTCCCTTATCATTATCATTATCATAATACCACTGCTCCACTATTAACAAACAGGTATGTTTTTTCACACATGGAAGGAGCATTTTCTCCATGTACCTGAATACAGTTATGTGTAAATTTTGATGAAGAATTTCATAAACGGATTAGAAGAGGTATAGAAAGATAAATACACGTGTAAAATAATTTTAATATTTTGTTTTGGTATATCAATGTTATAAAGCTGCTTATTTATTTATCACTACGGATCACAGCGATATTGAATAACATTGTCATCATCACACCGTGTACCATAAATAATATAAGTACTGGAACATTCACTTTGACTGTGAATATGGAAGAATTAAGTTAAAAAACAGAATAGTTGGTTTGGAGATTCGAGAGCAAGATAGCAGTGTGTGAAATAGTAATTAGGATTCGATGAAGTCGACGAAGGCAATTTTTGCCTGGTCCTGATTGGCGAAGGTTCTACCGTGGTGACAAACTGATGGTGACAAACTGATCTCCAGAAGGCCCGTTTTGGTTATGGAGAAGCAAAGACGAACATATCTCGAAATGTGATAATTTCTATCGATCATTTAAACCATGGGGCACCCAATATTTGAGCTTTTTGACGTTTCCAACACGTTTTAAATCATCAAAAACCGCATGGGAGGTGACGCCCACTTCTTTCACAACCCCACTCACCGTTTGTAATGGGTCAGTCTCCACCAGAATCCTCGATTCCTGGACCATTTCGAGGCTCAACTTTGAGGCTGAAATCTCTGAAACGAAATTTCGCAAACCAACGTCGAACAGTGCGTTCATTAACACTCTTATTGCCAAATGCCGAAAATCACTCGAGAAAATTATATAGTAATGAACTGAAAAGAGGCAAAGAATTAAAATTTGGAAAATACTGGGCTGCACCTATGTATAGAGTACAAAATTCTTCATTGATCAGTATATAACTATGACACAGGGAAAGAGTAGAATGAATATTTATTGATATATAAAGCTACAAACACACATGCTATACCATGGTAAATGTTGTTATGACCATGGTAAATGTCTCTTAATATTTGATTCAATTTAGTGAGATGTATGTGATACTATTCTTATGCATATATTGTTGTTGTATATTATGTTGTATATTGTTGAAGTATATTATATTTATACAACACCGAAAATACGGATCAACCCCACAACAGAAACGCATTCTGGATGATGATGATCATTATAGTTTTGTGCATTACTTTCAAATTTGAAATGGGACATTCTAGTCTTAAATCAAAAAAAAATTCTGTGAGGAGTGTATGGACAAAAGTAACTGAAAAAAGCGAAATAAATTAAATCTCAGAATGATAAAAAACAACTGCTTTTTTATGTGGTTCAACATCGAGAAATGAGCCTCCGTAACGTGAGTAATTTTTATATAAATCTTGAATAATTCGAATATTATATAGATATTTTCATTGATAGCTTTCGTGTTATAAGGATGAAAAACTTCTTTAGTACACTTACAATCTTGAGCATATAATCTGAATTCTGAATATGAATTAGAACGGATTCAAATTTTTTTCTTTTTAGAAAATGGTCTTCATTGATTTTTTTTGGCGAATTGATTTCAAAATATAATAATCGCTCTTTTACAGTCGGATACTACATAGTTTTGGAATTTTAATGTTCAGAACTAAAATAAAAATAGTTTATTATGATCGTTGGATATTTCATAATGAAAACTAAAGAATATTGATGATCAATTTATTCAAATATTGACCTTCATTGACCCAGAGCAAACCTTGTATTCAAGTCAACTTCAACAGAGTTATTCGGTTGTTCTGTAGCAATAGTGAATATTTTTGAAGTAAATTGTAAATCTTGCTTGGGAAATCGTAGAGTTTACTTTAAAAAATCAAAATCTATGATGCTCTCATGTAATTATGTAATATTTGTATTAATTTGCATTACCTTCAACTCAATATTACAAATCGTTCACCACTGATTATCAAAGTGGAATTGTTCAAACGTAGTTCAAAGATCAATAACATCTATTGAAATGATCATTACAGGTTCTCAATATGGCCAGTAGTTAAGTGTCCACCTGGTTTTGCAAAACATGGCTGATTAGAAACCGCTTCTATTGGAAAAGATATGAGATACCTGTTCTCTGTTTACACGTTTGTCATCGACTTCTCCAGTAGTTCAATGGTCTCAGTCACCTCGTAGTTCATCTACAATTCAATTATCAAGAAACAACTAGCGACACCTTTTATGCTTACTGTACCCACTGAGTGTATTCATATCAGTAAGACAGTAGCGTGATGAAAAGCAAGTTTTGATATCGTCAATGTAGGTCAAACTGCAATTATTTTTGTTTAAGAATTTTCGAGATAGCTGGAATGAAAGTAAAATTGCATTAGTCGAAGATGAAGACTTATGTTGAAGCATTCAAACTTTTGAGGTTACAGTTTTGAGAAAGCGAAACCTTTCTTAATAATCTCATTACCGGAATAAGGGTAAGTACTGCTTTTCTCTTTTCAGGTATAATAAATTTCGGATAAATCATAAGGCGACTTGGTGAAAACTATTCGAGATATTTCTTAATACAATCAATTTTGAATCCTGCTGTTTTATTAATCTTTTAATAGAGGGCTAGAAAACTTTGGGAATATTTTTGAGCATATTTTTCTACGCCTATCAACAAAATATATGAAATATTCACAACCAACATTTCATTCATTACAAAATAATTGTAATGTAGGATTTTGCTATTAACAGCAAAATCAGTGTACATAACATAGTTTCCACAATCGAAGAAGCTATTTTATAACGAAACACGTGTTAAGTTTTTGTAAAACTATGTAGTGAAAATCTCACAATGAGATGATTCTTGAAAACGTTATCGATTTTCATCAAGAATTGGTCGATTCCGTCGAATATGAAGTATAGTTTCCAAAAGCAAAAATCAGAAAGCGACATTTTTTGTATGCCACCCGCCTTCGGAATGATTCAATCAATAAAATCGAAGTTTTCGTAGTTGCGCTCGATTTTTCGAAGACATTCGACCATATAAAGCCCGAAAATTCTGTAGTTGATCATATGTTGATCAATGAAGATTACGTGTTGGCTGGATTTTTATTTAGTTGTTGGCAAATACATCTTCTGTCATAACTGTCATTTCAATTAGTAAAAATAATCCATTCCTGGAAGCTTCATTCCTTTGAAAATAACTGCCAAGTTAGTAAACGACGAATCTAAAGTGCGTTTCTTTGGTGTCCCCCCCTTTCATTTTGAACGAGTCTACTCAAAAAATCGAAATTTGGGATAATAAAATTAATGCATGAATGCTTTATTTTGTAGTGAAATTGACATATAAAACTTTCAAAATGGCGACTGGGCGCCATCTGGGGAAAAAATCGAAATGGTTGCCTTGAACTTCTTGAGATATGAACAGCCTATCCGATATTTCACGCCAAACATTTTCGAACACAATAACGTCAATATCTCGACAAATATTTATTATTCTCTGCCGTATATTCAATATTGAAGCAGGTTCAGTTTCGTACATCTTTTGCTTCAAATAGCCCTATGAAAAAAATTCCAAACGACTCAAATCTGGCGAGCGGGCTGGCCATTCTGTAGGACCTCGAAGACCAATCTAACAACCGGAAAAAGTAGTATCCAAATAGTTTCTTACTTGTCTGGAGTAATGTGGTGGTGCTCCATCTTATTGGAATACAATATCCATATCGATTTCATTCAGATTCGCTTTGACGATTTCAGTGATGAGAGACTCAACTGTTAAATTTTGATAAATAGATGTCCTACAATATGGTTTTTTAATATTCCTGTCCAAACGTTGATTATTTCTGGATATTGGGTATTTGTTTCCCGGAAAACGTGATGGTTGGTGTCACTCCAATAACGGCAATTTCATCTGTGAACATTTACGTTCAACAAAATGTACATTCGTCACTGTACGAAATTTTGCACAAAGAAAATAAAAGTTTGAAACTGCATCTTTTGGAAGCAATGGAAATTAATAAACTTAAAAATTCAAACATTCCAATGGGTGATCAACTAGATTTGAATAGTTTTCTTAAATACCGAGAAAGAATTATTATTGATATAGATATCAGGTAACATGCTTCAGGTGATCATAATTCAACAGGTACCTTAGGTAGATGTTTAGATAACTTTTTGAAGGTAGTCTCAATTATGGTTACCCATAGTATATAAATATTAATGTAAGAACAACTTGAAGTATTCAAATCCCTTGTGAATGCTAATGTGGGAGCGAAACATGTTGTGATGTGATATATTTTTCAAATAAAGTTTGTGGAGATCAAATCGTGAGGTGTAGTTTTTGAAATTACTATGGATCTTTATCAAGTAATGGCCGAATCAATCAGAAAAAAATATTTTCGAAAACAAAATACTTCCATTTCCATTTCAATAATTTTGGGGGTTGAAGGTATGACAACGATTCACAGATCGAAACGTTTTTCTTCAACATGATGAATTTTTGTGAAAGATTCTGTTTTGCTTTGGTTCAGATGGCATATGATGTATTTCCCAGGAATTGAGTGGAATTTCTGACCGTGAAGCTACATACGAACCTGCTTGAAAAAATCATCTGTATAACTTACAGATGCAGCACAATCGAAATATTGTAAACTGTAACTATAAAATGATAGTGGTGCATCAATTTTGTATTTCCAAACATTTAAAAATGTGAAAGATTCAGATCTTACTATAGTCACGAAGATGTATTCCTGTTCAGAAACACAACACGCACATTCTTATAGCTTCAATTCACCAATCCATATCCCAGATGACACTTGCACTCTCCACGACGTCACTTTCAATCGAACGCACATACATTCAAAAAGTGAACCGCGACGTTTGACTTTCGTTTCGAGCCACAAGAGCAGAGACGCGCTGCGACTAGTTCGAAAGGAGACAGGAGGAGAAGTAAAACCACTTTCCTATAGAATCAACTCTCACTACCGCAAAATCACGTTTTGTTCCCACCATGAACTGTTTATGAATTATACAGTGTAATCCATTGTATAATATGCCGGATAACATATATTTACATGCCGTCTTCTTCCGGGATGTACAATTGAATTGTTTGGAAATTGTAACGAAACTGTTTAGTATTTCTTGACCAGAAACATGCCTTCACTTATGAACTTTTAACTCTAGGACGTAATTCTGAAACTACAACAATTTTTTTCATGAAGAAACGAACGATTATTTGAAAAAAGGAAGAAAATTGCTAACATGACTGTATTTATTTTACTCTGATCCACGTAGGTATAAAATTGATAATCAGTTTTTGATTAACTTAATACATTAATGAAACCACAAAATATTATTTTGAAGTATGTACCACTCAAATATCTACTTGACATTATGTGTTTCAATTCACGTAAAACTGCCGTTTCAATCATATTAACTTCTTCGTTTCGATACAAAAAAATGTGGAAATCTTTCAAATAAAGAAAGAATTAACTCTGAATAAATATGAGTAGATCATGCAAAAGAGTAACTTTCAGACACAATCTGGAAGAGAAAGCCCACTCGAAACAGTCATTCCCATATAAACATTCAATTACACGAAAGGAGAATACTGTCGAAACAGATACTTTTATATTAACGCTGAATTATACCAAAAACATTTTTCTCTAGTCCGTTTGTATTCCAAATATTCATATGGAATCAAATCGGATTCACAGAATTCCTACACAATATAATTCACTCACTTGGAAAACTGTCATCCTCACTAGTAGACAATCGGATGTTTCGCCATAAGACACTTGCCTCATTGGCCCTTCAGTATCAAATACGGATAACATAAAAAAATACATTCAATTCGTTCATAAAATTACAGAATGAGTTGAATCCACTCATTTCATAGATGACAGTTCGTAAATAACATTTCTTCCCCCATTTCCCAAATCGTAATCTCTCTTAAAAATGTATCCTTTCGAATTATTCATATCATGTTTCAGTAAGATAATGACAATGTCTTCCCAAATACGTTTATCTAGATTGCGTGATTGCTAATTGCTCACAGTAATATAAATTAGCTTAGTGCATTCCTCTTCAACTCCGAATGCTAGTTTAGGTTGTAAGTTTGGATGGTTTTAGATCAGATATTCTGCTGTTCAAATGAGTAGGCTAGGTTAATGGGTTACGTTAGTAACCTATTGCTTGCTGCTTCAACAACCTATCGTTGATTGAATCAATTCCCGGATCCTTCTTGGGTTTGGATGCCCTGATGTACCCCCTCAGTTCTTTCTCCGAAGCTGGACGGATCACGTCGTCATCAATTTTCCTAGGGATGCCTAAACCCGTTGTTCCAGCCAGATATCACGGTCAATATCATCATCCGGATC
>WOGJ01048607.1:0-12606 GCA_015342185.1 Leptinotarsa juncta | reverse complement strand
CATGTAGAAAGTTCAATGAAATGTATCCGAATCTACCGCCAATGAACCTCAAGAAATTTATACGAATTCAGAACAATTTCAATGCATTTGGATCAACACCACACCACCAATATTCTATAATCAGTGTTACAAAACATCTGAATATTTTGTTAAATTCATTACACTGGCTGGTTAACCGAGTACCTTCTATTGATACAATTTCCTTTTAATTCGTCTAATATGTAATGAAACGTAATAATGATGAAACTGGAACATTTAACAACATTTTTGTCATTTCAAGTAAAGTTGATATAATAACAAAATATTTTTACCGTGTAGCCGTTGAATTTATTTACTACAACTAACACACGGAATGAGTTTTACCTTTAACTTTGGGAAAACTTCTGGGACTTGTCCATTTTATTCCCCACTGTTCCTGAACTTTACGTTTTCCTCAGTAAGTAAAACTAATATGTCAGTGGAAAATAGAAGACACAATTTTCTGCAAATTCAAAAGAGGGATGCTAGTTTTTCTGTAAAATTGTCTTCTAATGCTGACTTCAATAATAGTAGATACCCATCCGTGATCTGGGACCATAACGTTTTGGAAATACTCAGCAAAATGTGAAAGAACGGGTGAAATCAACCAAAATCCAAACTGTTTATTATTCAAATTATTTATTTAGCATCTATCACCTAGTTTCTGACTGAATTGTATATAAAACTAGTTGGCGAAGCTAATGAATATAACAGTATTGAATATTCTGATCCATTGAATGAGTTTCTAAAGTAAATCAGGTAGGGAAAGAAAGTTTTTGGCTTTCTACTACTCCATCTTGATACATACATACATCACTCCTAAAAAATATAACCCCTTCAATTTAAATGAGGTTATTTTATCAGGTATATATTTATGTACTAATTTTTCAATCACGGTTCAACAAGAGTTATGAGCAACGAGTTCGCAAGGAATACAAATGTGAAACAAACGAAAATGAAGAACTGCAAAATCAGAGAATCAGAAATGAAATCCTAGTCACTCCCAACGTTTCTAGATATTTTTCGTCAGTGGTTGAAGCCGTTGAACAAAATTCCATCAAGTTCGCAATTCCACTACTAATAAGAAAATGGTTTAATAGTAGAAATAACTATAGAACAAGCACGTTTACATACAGAACAATTGGCACCCGTCTACTCAATTGACTTTTGAGGAAAAACATAACCCATTCTCACCACCGTACAATTCACACTGCTATCAATATTCGGAGTTAGTTCCTGTTGGGAGATTGCTCGAGCTCAACCCATACCCGAAAAGGTGGAAAAACTCGTTAAATTATTCATAGAGCACTTTCTTCACTATCAAAAATTGTGGAGAAATATGTTATTCAACACAACTTGCACTGCTCCTAAACACTAGAACTGAAATTTTTCAATCCCATCCAAGTTGGCGTTTTCAGGAGAGTCAGTTGACTAATGATGTAGACATTTCCACATATTTAGACTGCCTCAACATTTTCAGCCTCCAATGATATTATTTCTTGATAACGAAAATCAATAGGCGATTTTCTTATGTGTGTCACCCAACTTTGGACCATCCATCATTTTTCTCTAGGAAGGTAAATGTGGTGGAATCGAATATCACACAATTCTGCTTTTTGTGTTAACCAATTTGTTGGGTGTCGCATTCTGAATTGTTATTTTATGTCATCAATTTGCCTTATATGTCACAGTTCTTGGTAGAAGCACTTGACAAGAGATCTCAAGTTGATGACATTTACTTAGAACTTACAGAATGCATTCCAGTCTTGGTCCATTATTGTATTTATTGTTTATTCATGAACTTTCTGGGATTATTATTTCTCCAAAACCATTTTGTGCCGACGAACTCAAGATTTTTGACACAAAAGATATTGAATCTAACTAGTTGCATATACAGATTTATTTTTCAGAGATGTTATGAAAATCATCTCCAAGTAAATATTTCCAAAGGTACTGTCGTTATATATTGCAAGGAGTATGAGACAATTGAACAATTATGTTCCAAACGCCAATATCAAGAGATGTAGAAAGGTCAAGAACTGGGTTTAATTTTTGACTATATATTGATTTGGACAAAATGTTTTCTTGGGCAAACAAAATATACAATAGGTTTCCAGTGAGACATTATATTGAAACACAAACAATTATATATTACAATGAGTCAAAAGTAAACTGGAACATAATTTCTCTATTATTCAATCAATAATTATATATTCTATGAGAATTTATCGTTTAAAATTGGTTTATTAGTACCTTGTGTCTAGATATTTCTGTCTTCTTTATTGTGACAACTTCGTTACCAATGTATCACAGAAATCATCGATGATAATTATGTGTCAGAATTTCAATCAGCATTGTGACATTTTTTCCGGTGATGTGAAATAAAACTATGAGGTCGATCTTAGAGTAATTCAGTAGTGCCTCTTTATTAATACAATTGCACATGTTTCAGTAGGTAACATCTTTATTGTATAATCTGGAATTGTTTTATTGAATGTTTTATTGACACCTCTTCAGACTTGTATAGATGTATTTTCTGATTTATTATTACCTGATGAAAATAAAGAGCACTTGTTGAATTCAGTAAATTGTTAATATCTCTGCAATTTTCGATTCCTTATAAAGCATATATTAAACCTGTTTCTGGTTATTCCCAAGATATGTGTAGTCCCTTAGCATAGGTGTCTAGAAGCTAATAAATGTACACTTTCACGGTCGATCACTGTGTGAAAATTATTTTCCGAGTTTTTAGGCTGTGGTCTGCGGGTTTTTATGCCTGACGATTTGTAAGCTACTGCTGTAGACAATATCAAAGATAATGTGGTAATGGTCGCAGTGCCCGAGTTGGTGCTCGATTTGTTGTTTTCGTTGTTCCGAACGCTTCAACTACAATGCTGGTTTTCGACTCTAGACCCAGAGTCAGCCATAGAAACCTACAGACCACGGTCGAAAAAACCCGGAAAGTAGAATAAACATTTTGTTATTTACCAACAATGATATTATGATAATGTAACTGGTTATGAGATATCAGGAAATTTTTTATCCTTATTTTTGTTATCTGAAGTAAAATTGGATGTTAATGATGTACAAGAAAAAAAAGATATTGGATATCATTTTATTATAATAAACAACTTCATTAATCATTGCTTTCAACAAATGAAGGAGCATTTTTTGTATTTCATAATGTTATTATGTATTCTTTCTGTTACCTCTGAAATTATAATAAATATTCTCGTAATTATACTTTAATAAAAACCCACTACACTTGAATTTCACTTATCACTTCAGACACAATTACATGTTCTTCTGGGGTAGCAATATCCTGCGTGGTTACCTTTGTCAACACATTGTAACCTGCAAAGTTGGGGGTCACAAAAATACCACGAATATTTTCCAGATGCCGCTAATATTCCTGAAAAAAGACAAAAATATATTGTACATCTTTTCCACGATCTTATCATTGAGGTCTTAAAATATTTGTTTAAAGTTTATATACCAAATTTTTACACGTATTTTGATTAAACATTGTGTATCATCCATATCCATTCTGAGAACAACATGTGAGTGACAATCCATTCAAGAATATATATTTTTGAAAATGAAATTTTGAAAATATTTGATATATAGAGGATTGTTTGAACATTTGGTAGAATATTAAAAAGTAGCTTTCAACCGCGAAGAATACTTGTTGACAGCTGATAGTTGACAGCTAGTTGACAGTTTTTGTTGATGAAGTATTTTTTTCATGAATTCAATGAAGTTCTCAAAAGAATTATTACAGTGTTACCTCAATTTCATGTAGAAATGAATTGAAAAAATATATAAATTTCGAATAAAATCTTACCCAGTTGTTTTTGTCTTATTTCTATTTTCTTTTTGATAATATTTCTCATGTTATTATCATCCCTCCTTTTCAATTTCTCTTCTTCCTCCTGTTGTTTTTCTGCCTCCTTTCTTCTCTTTTCTTCTTGTTTCTGCAGTTTTTTCTGTAGTTCCTTTTCTTTTTTTCTCGCCTTCTCTTCAAGCTTTTTCAATTTTTCTTGCCATTTCTCTTCTGCACTTTCTCGCTCTTTTTGCCATTCCTCTTCTGCATTTTTTTGCTTTTCCTGCCATTTTTCTTCTGCATTTTTTCGCTTTTCTTCTTCTTTTCGTAATTTATCCTGTCGTTTCTTTTCTTTTTTCATCTCCTTTTCGTTCTTTACATCGTGTTCTTCACTTTTATCACTGTCACTTTTCTCATCTTGTTTTTCATTTTCTTCGTTGAAATTTTCATCTCCTTCTTTTTCTCTACTTTCGTCTTCCTGGTTGCTGACTTCATCTTCATCTTCTTCAATGAAATTGCTATTATTATCACTGTCCCTATACTCTGAGGAATCTCGACCAGCTTCATTCCCATTGTTTCCCTTAGTATTATCGGTATTTTGTGAATCCTGGGGTTGATGATTACTAGATTGGTCTCTAATAGTGTTATTATCTATTTCTTCTAATGCTGAATTGTTGTCTTCAGAAATTTGGTTTTCTTCTTCTTTTCGCGATGTATCTGGCCGTTCTTCGTCTTCCCTTATCTCATTTTCGTTCTTTTCATCCTGTTCTGCACTTTCAATGTCATTATTGTCACTGTCGTCCTGTTCTTCATTTTCTTTTTTTGTATTTTCATTTCCTTCTTTTTCCCCACTTCCATCCTTCTGTTTACTAACTTCATTTTCTTTTTCTCCTGTGTGAGCATTGTCACTGTCCTTATCTTCCACGGAATCTCGTTCAGCTTCATTTTCTTTGTCTTCCTTAGTATTATCAGTATTTTGTGTTTGTTGAGGCTGCTGATCAATAGATTGATCTCCACTAGTGTTATCGTCTATTTTTTCCATTGCAGAATTTTCAATTTCAGAAACTTGGTTGTCCAAACCATTTTCAGATTTGTCTACATTATTATCATTATTTAGACTTTCATCAGCACTGATCTGTTCAATCACCGACCCATTAATATTTTCTTCTGGTTCATCTTCAGATTCCTGCTGATTTATTTTTTTGTCTGCTGACTGCTGATCCGGTTCATTTTCTTGCACTGAATTTTGGGCAGTGTCTTCATTGACAGAATCATATACAGCATCTTTTCCTGATTCATCAATTACAACATCAACAATTTGTTCATTTCCTGACTCCTTTTGAGATGTTTCATCATCGGCAGAAATTACGCCAGACTGATCGGTTTCCTCGTCAGTTGTTTCAATTTTGTCGTCCAATTGAGGCGGGTTATCTATAGCGATGGGCTCCATTGCTTCATTGTTGTTTTTGTTCTCTTGGACAGCCGCCCCATTATATTCATTTTCATATTGTTTTTGAGGTCCTTCTCCGGCTATATTTTCTGTATCTGGAGACTGGTTGTCTGGATTGTTATCTGCATTTTCCTGATCATTGTTAGCTACAGTTTGTTGATTTTCGAAACCGCTATCATCTTGTCCAATATTTTCCGCCTGTGGTAATACTTCAGGATTGTTATTAGAGTTATTAGATGTGTCACTGTTTTCTTGAGCATTATCAGATACAGTTTCTCCATTAATAAGATCAGTGTTCTCAGAACCTTCATTTTGTTCAATATCTGCTCCATTCTGTTGATTGCTTCCTTCAATTCCTTTTTCGTTGTTCACTGACTGATCTCCATTTTGTCCATTATCGGCATTTTGAGCAGCTGTAGTCCCAATATCTGTATTTTGTTGAGCATTATTTTCTTGAGCAATATCAGACACAGCCTCTTCATTAACTTGTTCTTGTTGCTGAGCTGAAGTTTCGTTATCTACGGCGATAGACTCACCTGCTTCATTGTTGTTTTTGTTTTCTTGGACATCGGCCCCATTATATTCATTATCATTTTGTTTTTGAGATCCTTCTCCCGCTATATTTTCTGTATCCGAAGACTGGTTGTCTGGATTGTTATCTGCATTTCCCTGATCATTGTTAGCTTCAGTCTGTTGATTTACTGAACCGCTACCATCCTGCCTAGTATTTTCCGCCTCTGGTAATATTTCAGAATTGTTATTAGAGTTAGTAGATGTTTCACTGTTTTCTTGGGCATTATCAGATACAGGATCTCTATTAACAAGATCAGTATTTTCAGAACCATCATTTTGTTCTATATCTGCTTCATTATTTTGATTGCTTTCTTCAATTATTTTCTCGTTGTTTTCTGGCTGACCTCCATTTTCTCCATTATCGGTATTTTGTGCAGCTGTAGTCCCAATATCTGTATT
The DNA here is from genome assembly GCA_015342185.1 of Leptinotarsa juncta. Classification (NCBI taxonomy): domain Eukaryota; kingdom Metazoa; phylum Arthropoda; class Insecta; order Coleoptera; family Chrysomelidae; genus Leptinotarsa; species Leptinotarsa juncta. Next base: position 6,343 of record WOGJ01048607.1, on the reverse strand, counting down.
TTGTTGAGCATTATTTTCTTGAGCAATATCAGACATAACCTCTTCATTGACTTGTTCTTGTTGCTGATCTGGAGTTTCGTTATTCATATCAGTAGATATAACTGAATTGTTGTCATTCACAATGGGGTTATTTTGTCCCTCTGTTTGTTCATCTAAGGAGATATCTGTTTCCGAATTCTGTGATTGAGTGATCTCTGACGCTTGTGTGTTTACTATTCTATTTTCAGTTTGGTACATGTCGGATTCAGTTACGTTATTTGTTGTTGTTTTATTATTGATGGTAACCGATGTACTAAGAACTTCAGGTGTAGTATCTTCTTCAGAATCGGTAACATCTTCAATACAAGTCTCCTGTGGATCAAGAGTGGTATCTCTGTTAACATCATTGACATTTTCATCAAGATCTGCTGCGATGTCACCTGAAAAATTCAAAGGATTTTGTGATTGCTGATTTCATTTTCATAACATCTTAAAATGAAGAAACATGGTTAATTTGGAATTATAGTAGTGTATATTTAATTCACCGAATCATCATCACGACATAGGACCACCTCATTTGGTAAAAAAATGTCTTGCTTCATATTTGTCACTCTAACATGTCAATAAGATCATTAGAGAAACTTATAACTTCCTCAACGAACGAAAATTATTGTATGAATTGAAAATAAAACTTTCCAACTTTCCAGACTATATTGTGTCAATATTAATGATGAAATGAAATAAATTTAATGGGTACCTAACTCATACGAATGTTAGATATTAGGACTTTCATTGTCTGAAAAAATGTTAACCAATTTGAAATCTGAGAGATGATAAGTGAATGAAATAAAAAGGATACTGGAACCAAAATATTCTGATGAGTTGTTCGAAAAATATATTGATATAAAAAAAATTAATAATTACACAGGTAAGTGAAACTCTGGAAATTTGAAGTGAAAATAAGATAACACATGAACTCATAATAAATTCATGAAGAATGTGTTCATGTTGAAATATCTATTCGACTTATCTGATAAATTTATACGTATCAAAAAACGTTGGTTCGTATGAAAAATGAAGGATTGAAATGGATTCTGTTCTCGTATAGAGGGCAAACATAAAAGGTTCTTATGGAGGGCGAAACAGAGAACATTTATCAATTCATCTAATGGGTAAAGGAGTGCCCGATGTTGCTCGACACAAATTCTCGATTCACGACCCTATATCATCACATGTATGTGAATAACGATATGGCATCCTCAATAAACAGGGTGTGAATGTTTTTAAGTTTCTTTAACAGGGCATACATTTGCCACGTCATCGTCAGTAGAATGCGGAACTTCCCTCAAAAATGTATTTTTCAATGGAGCTGACGATTTCGTAATTCGGTGATCATGATTCTCTATTATAACCCTGATAACTTTCAAATTGTATATAAATAGATGTTACCTAAGAAGGCTAGATATTCCAACTGAAAATACAAATGTGCGGTTGGCTCCTTTTGGTGACTCTGTGGGTAAGTTCCTTTTTTTGTAACCATCCTTGCACTTGGCTGCACCGCGCAGAAACAAGTGTCCACGGTTTAACTTTCGTGTTGAGTGTATATATGGTGCATGTGGTATGCCCAAGTTCAGGTGAAAAACACCTTACCCCTTTCCTCTCATGTGGATTTCCGACTTTGTAGGTACGTTTGACAGATACCCGATGGAAAAACAATAATTAACCCAGCCAAGGTCGCGCAGAAAGTTGAAGTAAAACCATCAGGCACCTGTTCAATATCTTCCATTTGGAAGATTCGTCGCAAGTAACTTCCTATATATGAAAAGCAGATATTAATTTCATTTGGTCGATACGACCACCGATATAGCCCGATTTTGGGGTACTTGCCTCTCGTCAATACCGGGCAGGTCATTTTAGACATGGTGAACCGTCTGAGTATTCCGAACAAAGTTAATTCCATCTAGTCTTAAGTTCTACCTGCAGTTGATTTTATAGAATGTCCACTACGCCACCTGCAGACACAGTCTGGGAACAACTCCACAAATACATATCCCGGGGTGGGAGTCAGAATAATAAACATATTCTGGAGAAGTGCACATGACATGCCCAAGTTCAGGTAAAAAACACCTTATCCCTTGCCTCTCATGTCGAGCTACATCTTTGTAGGTACGTGTGACAGATACTTGACGGAAAAACAAAAACTAACCCTACTAATGCCGCGCTGAAAGTTAAAGTAAAGCAATAAACACCTGGGCAAACTTTTTCATTTGGAAGATTCGTCGCAAGTAATTTCGTATATATTATGAGAAGCAGAAATGTATTTCATTTGGTCGGGACGACAACCGATAGAACGGTTTCGGGGTACTTGTAGCTCGTCACTATCGGGTAGGTCATTTTAGACGGAGTGAACCGTTTGTGTATTCCGCACAAAGTATCCGTTGAGTTGACACTCAAAAATACCAGGGGATCTTGCTTTTTTCATTTCATGCGGTATACTGTTGAAAAAAGAGCAGCCTGCACTGGGGAGGCTATATTGTAAAGAGGCATGATGAGAGGCATAAACTTTGGAAGAAGATCGACAGCTCATGAAACTATGGAGAAATTAAAGAAAATTGTTATGAAGAATCATACAACCACTATATCGACGGGCTCATGCCATGGAATTTTCTCATGAATTTTAGGCATTGAAGTTCGTTCCAAAATTGATGAATTTAAAAAAAACGTTGCAGGGGAATCGCTCAGTAATTGTTGAATAATGTCAACGGCAATCCATAGCTGGTAACGAATCATGGGTATATTGTTATATCATTGGAATCAAAGTCCAATCGTCCCAATGGAAGAGCCCAGGAGAGCTGAGACCAAAAAAAAAGCCAAGTTCTGTCAAATGTCAAGGTTTTGCTAACTGTTTTCTTCGATTACTGTCGCGTAGTACTACATGGTCTTGCGGTTAATTAGGAGTATTATCTTGGAGAGAAGCAGTATGAAAAAAACTTTCGGTATTATGGAAAAAAAATTCATTGAATTCATGGCCAAAAACAACACCGTAATCATGCCCCAGCTATCGTAATAACCAGATTTATTCTCCCTGCGACTTTTTCCTGTTCCCAAGATTGAAGAGACCCATGGAGGGACGACGTTCTGCCACGATTTGGGAGATGAAAACAAAATCACTAGGAAAGCTCAAGGACATACCAAAAAATGCATATCAGAACTGCTTCGAGGATTGTAAAAAACGCTGGCACAAGTTTGTTATATCCGAGGGAGAATACTTTGAATGGCATGAAATAGAAATTGGTAAATAAATGAATATTTATTAAAAAAATCAAAATTCACCTTATTTTTTGAACAGAGTAGTATTTTAATACGTTGCATTCATATAATAAAATCTGTGACTGCTCGTGCAATCACTATCATCACTGCATTTCGTGAAACAAACTACTCCCACCGCGTCTGTCTGTCTGAAGGCAATAAACGAACGGAATTTTATACGGTTTTCTACAATGAATGACGTGATTCAGTGGGAAGATTCATGTATGAAATTCATATTGATATTTTTATGAGTTAGTTGAAATATGAAAATATTATTCGTTCTCAGTCAAGGCAGCGGTACTACCTGTGCTGGATTCGATATGAATCCCAATCAATTGAATACGTTCGTTACTTTGAGTATTCCATGTATAATGTAGATGGAACTGCTCTTTCCACTATTAAATTCAAATGAATATTGATGGGGTTATCGTGAAATTGAAACTCTTACGACAAAATAATTTCAAGTGACCTGATGCGTTACTATGACAGAAAAATTCAGGAACACATGCTGGGTTATCCATGCATGGCCCGGTCGGGTAGTGTATAAAATAATCACTCCAGTTGAGATCATTTATCATAATTTTATGCCTTTCAAATATATCTGAATTTCTGTCAAATATAAGAAATATATTTACATTTCCCGAACTGAAAATCCAGGACGAATGTCTTCCATTTTCTCAGAAAATAATATAATTTCAATTTCTTATGAGACTCTAGGAAAGTTGAAGTAATGAATCTTTATATTTTGTCCGATTAATTTTTTATGGTCTCTATCACAAAAACATGTTCAGAAGTTGACGTTTTTTAAATTGACTCATTTTATATTTTTGTTTTCTTTGAATCTGAAATATAATTTGATGTTTGTGTTTCTAATTTGAAGAAACTTTTCGGGGTATACTCTAGATGTATACTCTATTTTGTTTATACTTGAATAGACTTTTTCATAAGTATTCATCATATTTCGATTGTGGATGTTTGAATATTCTGAACAACGAAATGAAAAATTGATAAAAGAATGGTAACATTTTTAGAGGAAAATTGAATTTTTTCCAGAAAAATTACAGCATTCACTTGGTTCCTTTGCTTTTCTCAAATATGAACATTATTCAGAATAAAAAATTTTGGATAGAGAAATGTAAAAACTCGGGATATTCGTATTCATCCATATTATTTTTTCTTCCCAAATTTGTTTCTTCAAAGTATCTGATGACTATTCAAGATGAATACTTACTTTCTATATTTTTGAGGAGAAATTCAAAATACAGTTGGGCTTCTATATTGATTTGTATTGTACCTTCATCACGATTTTAATTAGCACGAAAACTTTCTGGAGTACACTTTATAGTTTATGTTTGATACCTACTGGCATTGTCTTACTGATAACCATTCATTATTTTCCTGAGTACGGAGGTTAAAAATCGCAATCAATAGTTAAAAACTGATGAATAATGAATGGTTGAAAAAATATTCATAGCGTTCCAACAACTAAAATAAACGATCATTCAATAATTTTTTTCATTACCTCGCTGGTTATTTGAATTTTCTATACCATCATTTACTAACTGCGGTTCATTTTCATCACCCAGAAATGAACTATAATATTCGAAATCTTTCTCATTCAACCACTTAACTTCGTAGGCATCGTTATCAACAACGTTGACCCTGTCAACAAAGTCACTAGGAATAATAGCTGCTGTCGAAAGCGCGAAACAAAAACTCAATATCAATCTCATTTTGCACTTTAACATTTCGTTCGTTTTGTTCGTTCGATTTGAAGCCGACACAAATTTTTGTTTTTTATATACTTTTCAACGAGAACAATACCTCTTGTACAAATATGCGTCACCTCTTTATCTGGCCTTTTTCACCATAAAATTTTAATTCTCAATGGTGGTAAATAATGATAATACTATTTTATTTCATATGAGTTATGCTGTGTTAACAAAAGATTGGATAATGTAATAAACTACTTTGGGCAAAATAACATTTAAGAACATCCTATGCTGATTACATGGAATATTCCTTTGGTAAAAGTAAGGAAACTATCTTTCAAGATTTAAATGTTTTTCTTTTTCAGTTGAGGAAGTCGGACACTTCTCTTGGAGAAAGAAAAATCTGAAAATTTAGCCCAACAAGCATTATGCCTGAATCAAGTATATATGTGATGAAAACGAATGTGAAAACCATGAAGAGAATGATTTAGAACACTAAAATTCAGCCGTTCGAATTTTTTGATTTTGTAACATTTTATGGTGAATGTCGCTTGTAAATTCATGTTGAAGTTTCTATAATTTTTCTATAAGTTCTCACGTTCTCAGGTCGACTATCAATATGATTTTGTAATAGACAACTTTTCGAAAACTCTCGTCATATAACGTACTGATGAATCATATTGGGCAATGTGGGTTAAACGAAGAAAAGCAAGAAAGGAATCTGGTCTCTAACCAGTCTAGATTTCAAAAAATTAATTCACGCTACAAGCCTTGATCATGGCTAGAATCAATCATAATCGAAAGAGCGACCACGATAGCCATCTTGAGTTCAGACAGGTTGGAGCTGAGCTCCCTTACCCTTTTAGCTGATTATTATCGAAGAAGGACAAATGGATTCATGACTGAGGGGATGTTGGCGGCATGAAGTACTCAGACATCAGAGCCGCCCTTCACGGGGTACCCCTACTTGGTTGGGGTGGGATGGATGAAAGATCTGTTCATCCTTTAACGGGGGACATGATGACCTCATTCGACAGAATGTTGGGGCCTTCTACATCGGGAGAGGTCGTCTACAGCATAATCTATAGCTTCCCTAACTAACAAGGAGCGACCAGAGATTATAACCATTTTATATACAAAGTAGGTGAGGGCGATTATGTCTTTGCTTACGAGGATGCCATCTATGGGAATAATAGAATACTAAATACACGAAAATCGAAGATAAACGAAGCATACCGAAGCGGTCCTTGTTTCAATGAAAAATGAGAAATAACACTTTTTATGTTTGTTTCCTACTTTTACTTGTAACTAACGTTAGTGCATTTGTGACAAGTCACAATATA
>WOGJ01048557.1:0-10139 GCA_015342185.1 Leptinotarsa juncta | reverse complement strand
CATCTGCCCGCGAATAGATCAAGCAATAATGCCGATAATTCTGTCAATACAGATCCCAAGCTTGAGAGTTATAAACAAACATAAATACAAACAATCATACATATTATATACATACATACAGGTGAAGCTAATGTAAAGCGTGTAAAAAAATTGTTGTTTTATCAAAACAGTGCACAAATCCATTATCGAAATGAACAAAATTAACGAATTGAAGTTTGAAATGCTACCTCATGCGTCCTATTCGCCAGATTTAGACTCCTTGGTTCATTTTCTGTTCCGAAACTTGAAACTTGAAATGGCTCAGTGGTCAAAGATTTCCCAACGATGAAAAAGTGATGTCGGCAGTTAATGGCTATTTAGAGAAGCAAGACAGTTCTTATAATGAAAATTTTTGTGTTTTCTTAGCTGGGCCGGGTATATCTAGGAGCACTCCTTGATGTAAAAAATTTTGGATACAGAATTGAAATAAGAAGTTACTCGGCTATTATCTCCATTTGAAATATTTGACATGTGGTTTGTTGACAAGGGGTTGATTGAATGGAGTTGATGGAATCACCCATACGGGGTGCCTCGTTTCAACTAAACTACTCTTGAAAAAGTAGGTAATATTATTTGGTATAGAAAAAGTATAATGATCTGATTCCGGAGAATAAATAGATAAAAAACTATTTGCAAATCTAAGAAAACCGAAAAACACAGAATGATTGAGGTATAACTTCTAAGATTTCAATTCAAAGCGCTTCTCAATAAAGCTCCTCAGAGATTCTCAGTCGCTACCCTGTAATTCCACTATAATGCATGATTGTCGACATCGTTGGGAAATAAAATATCTGCATGGAAGGTAAAGTAAAATATTCGAAATACAAGAGTAGTCTGTTACCTGGGTGAAGTCACAGAGCGTGTTGCTGGGATACCGATCCCTCATCCTCTGAAGAGTTAGTGGGCATATCAGCATATCAAAGCGATCGTCCAATACAACTGCTCTAGCAGCACAATTATTTTTGGCAAGAATCATATGGAGACTTTACCTGAGCGAATGTGTCTTAAATGCCACTGAGAAAAATACAATATTAAAATATAGAAATATACACATTCTTGTCTGGCGATATTAAATTATTGACATTTTTGACGATATTTCTTCTTTTATGTTATCGATGAATTGGAGAAAGCTCTTATGGTTGGTTGATGCTTCATTTTCTTGATACTGTTAGAGGTTTGGTTATACAGGATGGAGTCAATAAGAAAAACTAATTGATTGGCAATGCGGCCTAAGAAAAAAATAATTGTGAATGAAATATGAAGCATGGCAGAAATACTATCAGTAACATTGTTTGGAGATAAGAATGTCAAATAATTGAGAAAGAAAATTAGAGCTTTTAAGGGATTTTCCTACAACAACTTAGTTTACAAACGTTTTATTTCTTTATTGATTATTTTGTATTATAAATTTTTGTTAGGAAATTTACTTTTCATAACTCTATTATTGAGCAGTCGTCCAAAATATTCATCTACTTGGGTTTTTATGTTAATTATTCTATTTCAATTTTCACTTATCATTTTCGTTTCATTTCATCGCATATCATTGAAATGCTCTATTCTCTCGTAACGAAAGTTTATGGCCGAGAAACAGATGAATATTTAGAATGACACCACTTGTGTTGTTTCGAGTAGGTAATCATTTTTAACACTTTCATTGATTAAGACAAAGAATTCGGGCCCATGTAGTTGACCCTTCTCGACTATATTTATGATCCCGACCATTTGTCAGTGATGAGTTTTTAAGATTTACTTCGAACACATTTCTTAGCCGATGCATGCATTTTGTTCCTAGATTTCGGCCAAGAACTGTTTTTTATTCAGGGTTTTCCGCCGAGAACTAAACCCACAATACATTCTCCTCGCTGATCGAGAAAAGACTTGAGGTTACCATGTTTCATGTTATGTTCGTCGTTGTGTTATGTTGTTAATAAATTTTGTTGTTGATAAACGTAGTGTTCATCTAAATAGTAATTCACCTATCACCAGTCCCGACATATTCTATTGCCATATTCACAATTTAATATTCATATTTAATTTTTTCCATGTCTCGTGAATGTAATAAAACTCAAACGAAAATGAGGAAGAATTGGAAGTAAATATTTTGGTGTTTCCAGTCATAGCTATCGCGAAATATGGTAGTTTTTCAAGAAGATGGAGCTCCTTCTACTTGTGTAGTAACAGTGTGTAAGTTCTTCGATAATACATTTTTGGGTCGACGCATTGGAAGGAGAGATTCTACGGAATGGCCCCTCAGATACCCCAGTTATCCCGATTTGAATTCATATGGACTTTTTGCTATGTGGATGGTAGAAATCACAACTACCTATATGGATACTTACGGGGAGAAATTGCCAGTGGCTTCAGGCTACTGACAGTTGACATTTTGCAAAAAGTAAGGGATGAACAAAATTTCGTTCGTACCATTGTAGGTACTCAAGTTGATGGTACTCACTTCATATATCATATATAAACTCAAGCAACAATTAATTGCGAAATTTTCGTTTCTCGCCAAGAACTTTGATAACGTTCTCACCGGTAGAACCTTCTCCAACCAGGACTAGGCAAAAACGGTCTTCGCCAACTTTGTTGAATCCTGAGCTCAGAATTTTCCTGCTGGCTTAATTAATCGACTTGTGATACGTTGACAAAAGTATAATGATTCAAATGGCACTTATTTCTATAAAGATATTCATTAGAGTTACGGAAAAAACTTGAGGCAACCTAATATTTACTTACCTCAACCTCATATTAGGAATCATGTGTTAGGATCACACCTTGAAAGGTTAGACCTCGTTAGTCCTTGGCTTGCACAAGTCTCGGCTTCTGAGGGTTGTCGTTCCTAAGGGTACGACAGCTGGTTACTGGAGAAAACAGCAAACATAAACATATTTTAATACAGCGATGACTTAAATCGGTAATGACATGGATAGTAACTGCATATCCTCTCTTCCCAACAAAATTATTCTTGCCACGCATAATTTATTCGTCTGTTTATTCTGTTTTAATAGATTCACATTTTAGGAATTATAATTGAATCGATATTGATTGTAAATTTGAGATAACATTTTTGTCAAATAAGGTATACTTAGGTATTATGATATGGGCGAATAACGAATTTGTCATATGTTGGTTGGCTCAATTTTATTTGTAAATGATTCAGGGAATGCGAATAGAGCTTACACAAAACGCTAGAAGCAATTTTCATGTTGAAGAAGAATCCGCGAAACAGAGATATATAAGAAAATATCTCGTCGCGAAAACTTCCCAGTTTTAATTTAGCTACGGTAAAGAGAACTACGCTGCTGTTTCTAAATGAAAATCAATAATCAGTCACCAGCTCATTCTTTCTCGAATGAAACGTACATGTTTTCGAACAGAATAAAAACACGTGAGCTAGGGGAATACGTGTTTGACGAATCGAAATCATTACAATGATCCTTGTTTCGCCTGCGTGATTTGTGCTTCGAGCTTCAAAGTGACCAGTGGGCAGTGCCGACCAATCGAGAGTGTCAGGGACACACCCTCTGAAGTTGTAGTGGGGTTTGTCGGATAGCAAAGGGAAATGCTGACCCTTGCACAAGCTTTACGAGGGTAAAACGATTTTTTAGTTTATCTCGCTTTTCATACTCTCTGACTGCGGCTTGTTACTTTTGAATTTTAACGCTTTTAACGTACTAGTTTAGATGATTCTATACAATGTGTTGGTCAACTATTTCGAAAGAATCTCTACGTCTCAAAAATTGATGTTTTCGAGAAAAAATTGTTTTTGACACTCCACTTCTCCACTCATAGGTATATGAATGACAGAGAACATTAGTTCGAAGGATGAGAAATAACTACCAGGAAAAGGTATTCAAATACATAAGGAGGACAAGTTTTGACCAAAAAAGTATTGAACATTGTGTCAACAACGTTTTATGCTGGAAGTGAAATAAGTTATAGATGTACATATGGTCAACAGCCTAGGAATTTCATGACATTTTTCGCAAAATTATTTCTCCGGTTAATTTTATTAGGTTTACCCGTGGGTTTGTTAATTTCCAGATGAAACATGGTTTTTTGTTGAAGCAAAACAATGATAATTTTAAACATTTATTAGACAGATAGATGTCTTCGTGTTTTTCTCTCGGACCTGCATTTCAATTTGGTTGTTTCTATTTAGTATAGAGCCCAAGAGTTTTTGTCGCACAGAAAAAAATTGAGAAGTGACTACGTGATACTTAATCCAATTCAACGGACTATATATCGTAATGGTTTGTTATGTATATTTTCAAGCCTTTCTCTCAACATGGGCCATGAGTGGATGACATTCATGAAACAATAACAAGTATATAACATCAATCAGGTCAGCTACCTTTCCAGAAAACAACTATATTTACCTTTTATTTACTACTGTGCGGAAATCAAAATAAACATTCACTGGGTTGGGGACATTAATTTATAACCAATTTGGTCATAAATTAATAAACATTTAGTAATACTTCACTTTCTTGTTTCCATAATATATAGATAGGCAATTTTACGACATAATGTAAATAAATGCTTCTCTTTGTATGACTGCCATCTATCGTTTATTTTCAGAAATGATTTCTCAGAGATGGCCTACGATCATAATAATTGCCATTGGTTATGAAATAATACCACAAAATATGTTTGCATAATGTATCTCCCTAACAAAATTATTTTCGCGAAACAATATTTTTTTGCATTCATAAGAGTCGAAGACTTATCCAAAAAAATTTGAAATTGATTCAATATAATTTTCAGAATTTTCCCAAAATACTCTTTCAGCCACTTTCACGACAATAGAATGATCTCGAATGATATTCAACCATATACGATGGAATTGGTCGATACCTACTTGATGAAAATCCATAAATAACGTATTCAAAACACTATATTGTGAGATTTTCACTAAACGATTTAACACGTTAAAAGGTAAGATCTCGTTAATCCTTAGCTCGCACAAGTTTCGACTTTTGAGGGTTGTCGTTTGTAGGGGTGCGACAGCTGGTTAACGGAAAAACAGATTTTTTTTCAAACGCAACATGTGTGTCGCCATACAATGGCTTTTTTGGGCGTGTCTGTAATCCCGAAGAGGCCCGAAGAATACGTTCTAAGGCAAAACACGTGTTGCGTCTTTGTTAAACTGTTTAGTAAAAGTCTCACAATGAAGTGTTTCTGAAAGCACAATATGAAAAATATGAAAATTGATATAGAGAACTTTAACACTTATAGAAAGGGAAACTCTTTTAGTTTATTCCGTTTATTTTTATTTATTCAATAAGTCACTGAGTAAATTAAAATTGAACGGAAGGTTACATTTTCAAAAGAAAAGAAGGTTCTGGCTCTCTACTTCTTCATCTTTATACAAAAAAATTTAAGAAGCTTCCAAAGAAAGAAAGGAAACAATCAATTTCAAAAAAATTACTCTATACAAAAATGTGTACCTAGATCATACAAAGAAGTGACTTTCAGACACAAACGGAAAGGAAAAGCCCTCTCGAAACAGCTGTTTTCATATATACATTGAATTACATGAAATAAAAATACTTTCGAAACAAATACAACAAATATGAACGCTGAATTATATGAAAAACTCTTTTCTCCGTTTGTATTCTAAAGTATCGTAATGAAATCGAATCAGATATCTTTCACAGAATTCCTACACAATATAATCGAATAAAGAAGTAAACTTTCACTTACATGGAACACTGTCATCCTCACTGCTAGACATCTGAACGTTCGCCGTAAGATACTTGCCTTTTCTGCTTTTCAGTAGCAAATAAGGATAATATAAGAAAAAAATTCTATCAGTTGCTTGACGTATTTAATAATTTTGCCTATCAAAAAAAGAGCTAAGAAGTTATAAAATACTTCTTAATGATTCGGAGGCTAAAATCTGTCTTCGTCTTCAGAAATAGACAATATTTTAATTCATATCCGCAGTTTTCCCTTTACTGACTCTTTTTTTATCCTAAAGTTTTCGACAGATGTCATAGGAATTTTCAGATGTGGAATTATGTCAATGTTGTTGATTGACTCCTGAAACATTCGATGTAGTACAGGTTGTCCTCTGATGTCAGTATATTGCTATTTCGCCACTAAACAAATTTTTCTTCAAGACGGGTACCCAAGTAGGATCCATTTCTAAGGAGCTGTTCGAAATACTCTTCTGTTTAGATAAGAGAATACACGGATACATTCCATTCAACTCGATGTTCACCGTCTGAAAATTTCGATCTTGTTTATTGTCTATTTCTAATGTATTTGTAGTTTGGTAATAAATTTTAACATCATATATATTTCCATTTCGTCTCTTCTTCTCTTATAGTCCTAGAATATAAGGTATAACGTTAGTTTTGAAAAGTGTTGGTGGTTGTTGAGTCGGTAATTGTTGAGTTGGTGGTTGTTGAATTCATGATGCTGTAGAGTCATTTGGTTTTTAAATGATTCTTTATTTTCCATTGCGTTCATTGTTGAATGTATAAACAAATCCGGATAAGCGTTCTCTTTCAGAACAAATTGTATTATTGACATTGCATTTTCAGATGAATTTCAAATCGTTTTTGCTCTGTTATACGGACAATATGTTATACCATTTTTAACTTTCGCATAATAATTTGATGAGTAGAGGAGATACCATATTTTTCAGATTGAGGAAGCTGGAAATACACGAAGAAGGTTGATAAAAACGTTTACATACGTTTTTTAATGGCTGGAAAAATAATACATGAAGCTATTGAGTTATTTTCAAAATTAATCGATAGGTACACCAAGTATCCAGATATTCCTCACTGACTTCATGGTAGATAAGAACATATTCAACATCTTGAAAAAATACCAAGGGTAAAACTGATTACGTTGTTCCCATTATTTGAATCTTTCATTCGGTAAAACTAACAGGGTATTTTTACAGATAATAATAAGTAGTTAGTTTTGAAAATATTTTACTCTCTTAGTTATTATTGGACTTGTGATGCACTGTTTGAAACCTTTGGTGTAGTAATGAATATTGCTGGAGTTTTATCCCAACATCAAAGAGTTATTTTTAACACTTCGACACGAATTTCAATCACCAAGTGATCATATTCAAGAGGAAGATCTTCTTGAAGATGAACACGTGTCGAGGTGTCTTCAAGATGATCACTTGGTGATTGAAGTACGTGTCGAGATGTCGTCAACAGTTCCTCTCAAGTTAGGCGTTCCTACGAATTCAGGTAAAGGGGAGGTCTTAACGATAGTATTGTAACGTATTAAAGCACTAACTGTCTTAAACTAATTTATTTGTACAATATTTCCGTAACTAATTTATTTACACACGTTTAATTTATATGCCCAATGTGTTAACAGCGCGCTTTCTAAATACAGACTGACTCGACTAGGGGACGGAGGCCGTTTTATTGCGGCAACGAACATTGCCGATCTCTTCTCCTCATTTCCGCACGGTTCTAGACAGCTCGCGTAGGCTTATCGAGTACATTCCCGAACTCTCGTTGTGTTTCTCGATGAGTCATGTGTTCGGTGTTGGTCAGGGCCGGCCTCAAATTCATTACAGTATTATTGATTTCGAAAGTAACATCAGAAGGTATTCTATGTTTAGTATAAATCTCAATTATAATTATTTTAGTACGATTTATTTTGAGTGTATTATGCATGCAGTAATTAGCAAAATCTTTCAGAATCGAGTCAGTTTTTTTAATTAGTCCCCTGGAGATCAGGGTCCGATATCACAATGGAGGTGTCACCAGCATACATGAAGACTCAACCGGTTTTTATTATTTTTCACGCTTTAAATTAGCTTCACCTGTATGTATGTTTGTTTGTAACTCTTAAGCTCGGAATAAATATTTGATAGAATTATCGACATTATTGCTTGATCAATTCGCGTGCAGATGGTGCTGTACGTAACCTCCTTGATGTAATTCGAACTAACTTTATATATATATTACTTCACTTGAAAAAAATATTTTTTTATTGACACTGCCTTATTTGTAACCCCTCTTTTGCGCGCCTGCTGCCTTGGGCTTGGTAGCTGATTTTCAGGCTCCCTTTCCGTAATCGGAAAATATCAATGGCCATTTTTCTAAACAACATACGGCTGATTGATTCCAAAAATATATATACAGTTCAAAAAGACTAAAAAAACGCATACGAAACTAAAAAATGAAAAATAAATACAGTTTATAAAACAAGAACAAGAACAACAACATCGAACTGAAAAGTTGAAAATATTTTTTTAAATAAGCTTAAAACAATAACGAACGAAAAATACTAGTATCATTGTGAAAAAGCATGGGCGCTTTGTGCCATATTTTTTATATATCAAGCGCCCATCGCTTTATTCACAATACCTAATACTAGTATTTTTCGTGTTTTTCAGTTTTTAAAAGCTTTTATTTAACTTGACTTCCCGGTATCCGATTGACCTGAAAATTTGCATGCTGCTGCCAGGATCGGCTCCGTACAAGAGATCTCCTCAGCGGTAAATAGCAGGGCCACGAAATTTTGTATATGCATTCGTTTATGATAGGTAGGCTCACCATGGAATAGATGCCACATCCAGGGTTGGCTTCAACAAACAAAATATTTCTGGAAAAAAAATTCTATACAATATAGTTTTTCCTAATAATAGTTTTCCCCGTTCCTTAAGTTTTTCTATTGAAGGACTCTCCGTTTTAGAGATAGAGTTTCGTATTGATCGATAACTATCGATTGAAACAAAAAAATATAAAATGAAATAATGATAAAAAAATTTTAAAACAAGCTATTATTTAAGTGCCCTGAAAAGATCAAAATAAAATTTTAAATGACATTAACCACATTCATTTATGACTTTACAGAATTGAAATTATAATTAAAGCATGTCGCGATAATTTCAATTTGTAATTGAAATTTTGTAATTAGGTAGGTAAATACTAAACTAAACTAAACTTGTAAGCAATTCATAATGTTTGTAATCAAATAAAAATTCCGTGAATGCTTAAAATGTAGAACTTCAACCTTGAATAACTTTGCTGACACATAGGATTTATCGGGTTTGAAATTTATTGCAGTACCTAGTTGATGTGTCAGAATGTTTCTCAATTTATTTTTCATCTGACTGAATATGTAGGGATTTCTTGTAGACATCCCGACAAGTTTTTATTATAATTTCAATTCTGTAATGTCATAAATGAATGTGGTTAATGTGATTTAAAATTTTACTTTGATCTTTTTAGGGCACTTAAATAAAAACTTGTTTTAAAACTATCATTATTTTATTTAAACTATATTTATTTATGTAGACTCCCGATGTATTTGAACCTAGAGCTTTATCTCTATTGTTCTGAATGAATTTTCTCAAATTATAATTTGTTTTGGAGGCTACGTACATTTCTTTGTTATTTTTCAAGAGCAGCAATATTATTAGTAGGATCACCAAAGTACGTTAGTATCATATAATGTTTACCATCATTCTTTGAAACTAGATAGACTTGGTTCAGAACAATTTTTTAGAAATAATTGAGTCGAAGTTTTGTTAACTGTCGAGTGGAAATCTCACATTGAAGTGTTTTTTTAATACGTTATAATGGATTTTCATCAAGGGTCAATCGACCAGTTCTATCATATTATTCACTTCTGTTGAAATTTCATAACATACACTCAGAATGTTTTGCCATACTTGACCATGTAATCGGCAATATACAAAAGATGGTTGCTGTCATATTTTTTAATTTTCACTCTGCCCTGCCAGAGACATCCAGTGAAAATGAAGCTGTTAATCATGAAAGTTTTTGTCTTTTCCAATATGTCGTTAAGTTATATCGTTAAACACGCAATATGTTATAGGTCATAATAAATAAAAAGTATCCTTTTCCAGTCGATAAAATTATGCCATAATTAATTTTGAAGAGGTAGGCTTCCGAAATATTCTCAAGTCGAATGTTTCGTTGTAGAAAAAAACATATAACAACAATAATAATAATAATAACAGCGACACTCACAAGAGGTAACTGCAGTAAAAAACTCTCTCCGCGGCAAGTATCAGCACAAACTTCGACAGATCTGGTCATCGGAACTGTCGGGGAAGAACAAAGTTGCTGCAACAAATATGCTTG
>WOGJ01047966.1:0-12680 GCA_015342185.1 Leptinotarsa juncta | reverse complement strand
TAAGAAGAATTGGGTCCAAGTACAGCATCAGAACCTGCTTCCGACCCGGAAACACCATCCGTAGTACCCTCACGAAAACCAGACCACCAAACGCAGACTATAATAGTCATTTTTTTTGGAACTTCTGTCCAAGGGCACCGAAAATTATGATCCAAGGTTCATTTGATTCGGAATTACTTCTAGCAACTTTTTGAAAAATTTCAAGAGGGGCTCGAAAACATTGCAAAAGTTATAAACAATTTAGTAAAAAGGGGGGAAGTTGGTTTTCTGCAAATATCTTGCAAAATATTAATATCCAAAATTTGAAAATATATCCATTTCGTGATTATTTTATTAGATATACTTCAGTTAATTAACTAATTTTTACAAGTTTCAAATTTACATAAAAACCCTGATAATTTTAAAACTGAAAACCTCACTTTTTTCACTTCTTGGAGCTTTTCTTTAAAGCCTTCAAAAAAGTTAATTATCAAAGATGTTAAAAAGTGACAAATTCAATTGAAGTAATTCAATTTTTTTAATATTAATATTTATTCGTAATCTTATTATTTGAAGTTACATAAAAATAATTTTTCATAATTTTTAGATCTATTTTTTTAAATTGATATAAACAAATGTATTATTTAAAATATTTAAATTTTTTTTGAGAAAATTTTCATCAGTTATGAATATTATGATTTAGAAAAAAAAATTGTTTCTTAAAAAAATGTATTGCTTTAAAACGCATTTGTTGATTAACATTTTTTTTGCTACTAAATATGAATATCAAGGAACGATTTTTTTCAAATCATAATTTCTATTTTTCTTTGATATTCTGCGATTTTTGTTTTATTCATTAAATAAAACATTTGTTTCAAACAAGTTAATTTTCACAATATATTTTTTTGATACTACCAAGAAACAAAAACAACAAAAACAACCATGTGTCACCAAACGCAAAAATAGAAATATATAAAAAAAAATATTCAAAAATAGAGAAAAACTTTCTTAGACAAAAAGTGGCACATGGTTGTTTTTGTTTTTTTGTAGTATATGAAAAAATATATCGTAAAAACTGATTTGATTAAAACAAATTGTTTATCAAATAAATAAAGAAAATATAAATTTAAAAAAATGTTCAGAATATTAGAATGAAATAGAAATTATGATTTAAAAAAAAAATCGTTTCTCAATATTCATATTTAGTAGCAAAAAAATGTTGATCAACAAATGCGTTTTTGAGCAATAAAAAAAGTTTAAGAAAGAAATTGAAATATTTTATAAACAAGACTTTTGTTTATAACAAATTTTAAACAGATAGAGCAAAATTATGAAGAATCACTTTTATTGTAACTTTGAATAATAGGAATACGTATAAATTTGAATATTGAAAAAAATGTTTTCATTGCTTTATTCAAATTTTTCACTTTTTAACGTATTTGATTATTAATAACAAAGTGTTAAATCAATATTTTTCAATTGTTTCAACAGGAATCTTTTTTGAAGACTCTCGAGGAAAGCCCCAAGAAGTAAAAAAAAATGTAGGTTCTTAGTTTAAAAATTATGAGGATTTATATATATATATATATATATATATATATATATATATTCAAAATTTGAAAAAATTTGTTATTTAACTAAAGTATATCCAATAAAATTACCACGAAAAAATTTATTTTTCATGGATTTTTGTTTATTCTTCAAGTGTCTAGCTAGAAGATATATGATTTTTTCTTAATAATGATATTTAATGGGTTAAAATAGTTTTTATTGTTCAAAGGTCTGTATCGATCAGCGCGTGCAGGACGCGCGTCTCTCACTTTTAACGCTATTTTTGTCTCTGATATGAAATTATTAATATTTGTGATAGAACTTCGGGAGATGGAACTTTTTTTAAAAAATTTCCTCCTCTTTAACGATCTTTCTGCAAATTTCGGATATCTTCAATATTTTCCGAGATATTTGCAAAAATCCCAACCTATTTTTTTTACTAAATTGTTTAGAACATTTGCAATTTTTTCGAGCCCCCCTTGGAATTTTTCAAAAAGTTGCTAGAGGTCATTCCGAATCGAATGAGCCCTGGATCATAATTTTCGTTACTGTTGGACAGAAGTTCCAGAGAAATATCTTATGACCCAGACTAGAATGCGATTTCAATGGATACCATGTGAGTGCGGAAAATCATACGTCGTTGAAACTAAGAGGTTTTTGAGATTCCATATTGCCGAGCAGCGATGAGGAACCAGCAAATCGGAAATAGCAGAGCATGCTTGGACCCATTATATTAAGTTGTCCCAAGCTCCCTCCACAGGGAGGATCACTGGTTCAGGAGAAATTTCATAGAAGCTGCATACAAGCTAGCGTAGGGATACTCAACATATGAAAACCCATAATAAAGCGCTAAATAACCATTTCTCGCTGAACCGGTGAAGAGGAAGAAGAGGATAGGTGAAAATACTCGAATGACCTATAAATAGTCGTCTCTCGTAGTCATAGTCATCACCCGTAGAGGATTGTGGACACTAACAATCTAAACGTCGTGAACTAATGAAATTCACCACGAAACATTGTCAACCACCTTCAAACAAACCTAGATCCATCTAGTCAGAACAACATGAAGAAAGTTACTTAAGGTGTTCAAACTGCTAATATAAACTGAACTGTATTTCTACAAAATAAATAGGTCATCAACCGAATATGTCTGATATGATTCGAAATCTAGGGAGGAACAAACAAAAGTATAAAGAATAGCTAAAATATCAATTATATATGAGCAATAAAACTTGAAATGAAAATACAACAAAATGAAATAATCAAGATATCAATTCCACATGATTTCAATATATTTCACAAATTATTTCAGAAATCACATCCTATCCAGAAGTAAAGTCAGGCATGACATATTCAATTTATCAATAATTTAGTTATCGCCAAATTGAAAATATCAAATCGTTTTCTAATCGCCGAAAATGTAATTCCATACGAATATGGCGTCTTATTCAAATTGGACGTATAAGTATAACCTAAAAGTCTCGGGGCTTGGCTAAGAGCCCAAAAGATTTACTTAATTTTATCGCCATTGAAGTCATTTCTAACCCATACTTTCCCATACACACATGAGCAACAATATCGAGAGAGAGAGAGTACTCTGCAGAACTGATGACGGAAATTAACCTATCTGTCACCTGTTCATGATTTATCACTATTCAGAATATTGATAATTCAGATTTTGCCACTTTATAATAAATTTTCAGAAGAATATGCTTCATTTCCACCCATTTTACACATCAATCTATTATAATTGGTCATATGCCGGTAAGCTTTGTTATTGTCCTTTCAGCTCTGTTTCATATTTTAATTTCAAATTCATTACCAAATATGAATCGACAATAGATTCTTTTGTTACTATCTGGCCAACTCTTTGAAATAGTCATTGAATTCTTTTTAGAAATGGATTGTTCTCAGAGATTTTACTTTGGGTAATTCGGATTGCCTTGTTGACATTTTGTCAGATAAAATAAATACATAGAAAAGCATCAAAATAATATTTGATGATTTGGACAAGGGCCTTCTCCGTCGAAATAAAACCAAATATTACAAATTCCCACCTTGTATACATAAAAAATTCGTTGACGAAAATGGTTATTTATGAGTCTCTGAGGAAAGTGATAACAGAAAAAGGGTTCAGATGAAGGAAAACGAAAAAAAAATAGAAATTTGCTAATGAAAAAACCTGTGATTCAGCAGTTGTTAATAAATTTCCTCTCAAAGACATGAAGAAATACCGCGAAGAAAGTTGAACAATAATGTATATGGATGAAACATATAGTCATGGTTCACATACATATGAGAAGAGTTGGAATGATGATTTGAATGAAGGATTGCTTTCACCAATTTCAAAAAGGCAGAGATACATAATTGTGAATGCAGAAGGAGAAAATGGATTTGTGACAAATTAATTTCTAAAATTCAAAGCCAACACAAAATCGGGCGACTATCATAGCGAAATGAATTACGACAATTACCAAAAAGTGGTTGCAAGAAATGTTAATTTCCAATCTTCCAGAAAAAAGCTTTTGGTTAAAGACAATGCCCCATACCACAATGTTCAGTATGAAAAGTGCCCAAACATGTCCTCGAGGTAAGATGATATGAGAGACTAGTTAACAATAATTTCACGGGTAATATGCCAAAAATTGTCTCTATCCCATAATTGAAAATCCACATAACACGATTCAAGTTGTATGAAATTGATAGAGATTACAAAAAATCATGGATAGATTACTTCTTTATCATCCACATTTGAACCCAATAGAATCAATATGGGCATCACAGAAACAATATGTGGCCGATAAAAATGTGGACTTCAATTTCAAATCCGTTGAAAGTTTATGTGACGAATTCTTCACTTCATTTTCTCAAGAGCAGTGGTAAAAACGTTGCAAACACGCTAAACGTTCCGAAGAATTTTATGCTTCGAAGGAACTTGCTCTTGATTTCGCAATAGACAAAATTATTATGAATGTTCAAGGTGACAGTGACAACTATAGTACCAGTGAGGATGGTGATACTCTATAAGAGATTCCGATCTGTCTGGAGTTGAACCTCCGAATAAATTACATTTTCAGAATAAGTCTTCCTACCTTTCCCTAGTGAACCCGAAATTAAATGCAATACAGACTGCTGAAAAAGAAATTCCTTCAAATTCAGTTACGTAAATACCATATTATCATAGTAAACTAATAATTGACCATCAATTGAAAAACCATCAACCCTTATTGCTACTTGCGGCAAGAACTGTACTCTCAGGCCACTCTAAAACCCAAATAGGCGCACCAAGTCGCATGGTAGATTTCATCTTTTTCTATCCTAATGTGTCCACTGTCAGTAGTGTATCCAGGTGGTGATATGTTATAAGTCGGTTTCTAGGTTTGACAAGGTGTATAGAAGAATATTCACATTAAAATAATACTATATGATGGGCTTCAATAACCTTTTACTAGTCAACACTACCTATTATTACATGAATTCAGATTATCTCGTTCCTTAAGATCTTCAAGGCAAGGAAAATAATGTCTACTTTTTGACATGTTTTTTCCCACAGAAGTTCATAGGATTTGAAGGAAAGTCATTGGTGATAATCATCCTAGTATTTGCCAATGTTACCACTTTTGAGTTAGTTGATACTTTGAGGTTCAATATTCGAGGCAAATACCATCACATTCTCTTTCATTGAAGGCGTTTCTCCTTCGCACTAGGAATCAAGGTCCTATTTTGTTGATTGGGACGGGATTTTCGGGAATTTTCAAGCGTGAGACCTTTTTTTTGTGCAAACTTTCAAAGTGGACAGCATTTCTGTCGGTTTTCGTGAATATTGAAATAGACAAACTTCAATGTGGCATTAACAATTACTTTTCATCTACACAATGACTACAAATTTAATGATTTCAATAAAAATTGAAAATTAGTGAATGTGTATACAAGGTGGTGCAATCCATAAATAGTCTGAACAATATCTCAGCAAGTTTTATAGTAAAGAATATTACTGGAAATTTTTTCCAACACCAAATCGTTATTTTTACACCTCGACACGTGTTTCGATCACCAAGTGATTGGAAAAAGTGTTGGGAAAAAACTCCAGTAATATTCATTACTACACCAAAGGTTCCAAAGAGTACATCATGAGTTTTATGGTACCTATTATTCTCTAATTGGAATTTCAAGGGATGTCTATTTCAGTACGTCTGTTTCACCAGCAAGCTGAAAATTATTTGGAAATTATATTTTTAGAATTGATTAATCATATCAAGGATATGATTGTGATTCTTTTTCAGGTTTTTTAAATAAACTACCAAAAATATCTACATATTGAGGGTTATTTTCAGCGTTTGAAAATTTCAGGCAACGTGATATTTTAGAAAAAAATTGGCATAAGATATTAAATATTCCAAATGAATGAATGAAACGCTCAATTTCAACAAATGAAATAATGCACTCAAATGAAAAAAATGTTGAATATCAGTAAATGATGTACTCGCAAAAAACAA
Organism: Leptinotarsa juncta; assembly: GCA_015342185.1. Classification (NCBI taxonomy): domain Eukaryota; kingdom Metazoa; phylum Arthropoda; class Insecta; order Coleoptera; family Chrysomelidae; genus Leptinotarsa; species Leptinotarsa juncta. Next base: position 6,654 of record WOGJ01047966.1, on the reverse strand, counting down.
CTCAGTTGAATGAACATCATAATAGCCATTTGAGCTTAATGAAGCTAACTATTGGAGAGGCAAAAATTCATAAACATATTAGTAAAGATAAAATTAATGTCAGTCGTTGCTGAGACTATGAGATACCTACAACGTTCGTTCTCGCAGTCAACGCACATACCACTGATGATGTCTGACGGAATAGCAGACAAAACGTTTGATACTTCGGGATCCATTCGACCTCGGCCTACCGGTCCGGATTTTATTCACTTTGAAAACGAATCTATATTTTCAATATTCATAACCATGTTTAGATCAATTCAAGTTTATTCCTCACATCTTTGATTGTTTCCCACCATCCTGATTTCTTTCATTTCAGTTAGAGATCTAGAACACTACTTGACATATACATACAAGTAGTACACTACTTGAAAACCGCACAAAATTTTGATTGCATAACACACATGAATAAATAACATCTGAGTCCTGTCTGACTCTGCAAAATCCAGAGGTCATCAGAGCAGAATTAAAAACTTCAATAAAAAACGCTTACTTTTATGAGAACTTGCAGTGTTGCAAAAATCTTCAGCAAAATTATTGCAATGTTAATAATTTTAAAGGTTTTGGGCTTAGACTGCAAGTGCTGGCTGAACCCTACAAAATAACTCAAAATAATGTCTACCCCGTTCATTACTAGGTTTCTATAAGTGAATGTATCAATTTTATTACTTTCAGGTAAATGTGACGTATTTCAATCAACTTGTTCGGTTCATTTCTGGTTGAACAAGTACAATACTTTTTGTGACTTTTTATCCTCTATAATTCCACGACGGAGGTAGATGAATACTAAATGAAAACCACCAATAAATAATTGAATTTCCGCATCTGAAATAGTATATCTGGTGACGTCTCGCCCCCCTTTCGCTGAACCACTGTTTGGGGACTCTTTGCTGAAACACCGGATTCACCCAGAGAATTTTCTGCCAATATTCCATTACATTTTTGGAATGGAAAAAGTGAAAATTAGCCTATCCTCTGTGAATTTTCATTTCTGCCTTCATCCTAATTCACTATGGAGGATTGAATATTCACAATATTTTTTTATAATCTGTTTGATGTCGACATGTAAAATGCTTGTAAAATAATATGAACTTTATGAATTGATTTTTTTATCGTTTCGCATAGGTATTTAAGGTTCATTTTCCTTTGAAAATATCAATAGTTATATAAATAAATACAAAGCATATCTATAATCACATATTATAATAAACACGAATCAATTAAAACTCGTGTTCCTGCCGTTTCTTAGCCAAAATTCTTGTGATCTGATCTCAGTCCTTAGCCACCAAGCTAAAAGTATATTGATTCGTTTTTCACATCTAGCGACACATTAACAACAAATTCAATAAATATAGGGAAATTCTTTCTTGTGCCGATTTATAATAATCTTTCAGAAAAATGTTTATAGGTATTCAAGTATTTTTTGATTGCTTCCTGCACAGGAGATATATGTATATGTAAGCTATTCCCTAGAAACCTGAATCATGAGGAAGTACTGTGGAAGAGAGAACGTTGGCGATGTCGATCATTTGAAATAATTAGTTACGTAAAGACAAATCACATTGATTCAAAACTAATTCAATGTCTTTCATATAAAAACAGATAATATAGAGTTTAAAAGCAGCTACCTAGCCTTTTAGGCTTGGATGACTGCTTCTAATCTTTATGTCCTAGAAAGACCCCGAAAATGAAGTCTTTCTAGGACAGTAGACAAATAAATGATCAAATGGTGTTATTTAATATGGAATATTCATTACACAACTTATTCTACAGTGATATCAACAATTTATTTGGTACGGCTTGAAATAGTTAATACAGAATGCAATAAAATATTTCTCACACTTTGTTGATAACTTCTGCTAATCCTGGAATAAAACTAAGTGATCCATACTCTCGAGTCTGATGTCATTACTTGATAATAATGAAGAACTGTTCCTCTTGAGTGCTGTTTTGTTATTTGATTCCAATACAAAAATATCGATTCTTCGTTAGTTTAGTTTACTAGATCCGTCGTTGACGGTGTAATTGCCAAAAACTTTTGATAGATATATCGATACAATGCACAATCATTGATATATACAATATTTTCCCTGAAACGAATTCTGGAATTGACCGATACTTGACTTCAGGAAAGACTCTTATGCTGATCTGGTCGATTCACTTCTTCTATCAAACTTTTCTATAACTTCATCAACTGAGGTTGGCGGATAAATTGTTTAAGAACTATATGATAATGATAATATTCAATTACCAGTTAGACATCAGCTTATCCCAAAACCACAAATGGACCCAGCCCAACACTGGTGCAACTCATCAAGAATTTACATCTGTATCTTTCCGGTTCATTTCTAATGAATTGTTCAGAAGGGTGTTATCATAGTAGCGTACTTTCATACTAGGTACTTATCATACTAGGTGATCGTCTACATTGGACTTGATACATTTGTGATTTTTTGCTTCTTGCTATTTGTGTATGTCCCATATTTCAGCCGCTTCTCTCTCAGTTGTTGAAGACGTATATGGTCTTTCGGATCACTTTCTGAAGATTCAATATTTTGGAACAATTCAGCTTGTGCATTTGGTTGAGAAGCAGCGATGTTGTTTATGGTCACATAGTCCTCATATCTTGAATCTACATCTGTGTGACCATGACAAGCATTGTTCGAATGTCACGATGTCAATCATAGAAGTAGGTCCTAATTTCAATTATTACATTTTGAAGGTCGGACAGTAACCCATGTAAAGTCAGCCCCTCAGAAAAGTTTGTGTAACAGTCCAATGTCTTCTCAAAAATAATAAAATATAACCACTCGTATTTAAACTTCATATTGATATACGAATGTGAAAGAAAAAATATTACATTACAATCAGAATCACCAACAGTCACAACAATAATTATTGAATTGAAAAGTACTGGACGACGATCGATTGGATTAGAGTATCCATTAAAAAAGTTCTGAACATTCAGACTATTGGAGTTATGCCAAAGTTTTTGAAAACTTGCTTTGTGATTGATAACTGTTGATTGCACTTAAAAACATTAAGATTATATATCAACCTGTCGATTATGTTTCGAAAGTTCAAATTCATGAAAAATGTAGAATGTCGGATCCAATTTTGGTGTAGTACCGTGCAGTTTCTAGATAAAGTAAAAAACAAAAACTAATATGGTACCTATTGAGTGCTCGCCTAGGAAGTCATGGTTTGACCGGTTTTAATTCATCTTCTGAACTTAGGGTGCACTTTTGTATACCAAATTATTCATATATCTTCACAGAAAAACGTAATTGTACACGGACTAGGTTTTTGACTGTTGTCTAAGCTCTATAAATGTCAATAACTTTCCTTATCTTCGACAGACAGTATATCAGGTTACTACCTTGATAGAGTGTTTCATTCGTGACATTTTCTCTATATGTTAACGGTATAGGGGAGAAATTATTTAATGACGGTGAAGACCATGCACTGCTGCTTCCTCTCCCAATCAATTGCCTTGAAAAAGTTTATGGAACATGTTAGTTTGAATACAAACGTACGATTCAGACATGATATAGAGAAGCACCGTTTTATTGATACAGCTACCGGACTGAGTCATAGCCGGTGGGAGAAATCGCTTCTCACCGGCCATGACTCAGTCCTGCAGCTGTACATCAAACCTTCATAATAGATATCAACATTGTCTACGGAACTATATTAAAAGAAGAGACATAATTGAATTGCCCCCTTCAGGTCACCAGATTTGTAAATCCTTGATATTTTTAGGACAACTGAGAAGTGAGAGATGTAAAACAACTAGTGGCTTTTCAGGTCCACAGAAGCGGATGCCCTTTGACGGAAGATTGGTTATAAAGGAGGGTGTTGAAAGTTCGGAATACCGTTGCTGTCCAATTTTGGAACCTTTTCACAAAATTAAAAAACCTCCAAAACTGGAAAAGAATATTTTGTAGAGATTATAATTTTGTGAATGATCAAATCATATGGGAATAAATTTCAAACAAATTTCAAATGCGTAATGAGCATGATAGGGTAAGTACGGTAGAGATGGCCATACGGGAAAGATTGCCCACGGTCCGCTCATATCCCTCTGTCATTGAATGAGTAGCATTTGTGGAGTTTATTTTTCCATTCTGGAAACTATCACTGTGTTCTTTAAGACGGGCTTTGAAAGTTTTTTCAGTTTGACCTATATAAAACATCGGACATGAGACATGACCAACATGATAATTCATACACTCCCGATTTTTCTGAAACAAAACTTTTATCTTCCTTATTCTTGATTTTGTTGGTTTTGAAAGAAATATTAACACCTTTATTGTGCAGAAAATTTGAAATATTCGTAGTAGGTTGACCTAAATAGGTTGAGTTTCTATAACTTTTATCCTCATCTCTTCGACTTGGCTGTAAACTTTATTGATAATGTAGAATGTATTAGATTGTTATAGTAATCATTGTTGAGGGATATTTCTTTTATTATATTCAGTTCTTTATTGAAATTCGCATCTAACATTTTATTTCAGATGACGTCTGTTTAGCGCCGGTGTGACTCGTTATGATGGAAAGGTGGAACGTGTGCCGGTGAAGTCTCGAAAAAAACATTGCCATGTTTTTTTGGTTTAATTATTGGGGTGGGCATCTCACTCGTAAAATTGGAAGAGATGGCCTACTTTTCTCAGGATATTATGGCCATGGTAAAAAAATATTAATGTAATTTTTTCAAATTAATGTTTCATTCATTCCTTTTTTTTAGATGCAGAATGTTTACAAACGTGCTTCTGTTCTTCTTCGTTCTTCTTCGTGGCAATTTGTCAGAGGAGCAGTTATAATCTGCAATGAATGCTTTTCAGAACGATACTATTTCTGTTCGAAAGGCATCTTCTATATATGGTATTCCTCGAAAAACATTTGAAAGGAGAAGTGTAAAAATGATAAAAAGGGGAATATGGGATCTTCTTGTGTTCTTGGAAATGATAACGAAGAACGCCTAGTCAAACATATTATAAGAAGGCAGAGACATGGATTTACCCTGACGATTGATGAGGTTCGGAGCATTGCGTGCCTATCGTTTTGCCGTTCAACTTAATAACAACTATGACTGGCTCAGCAAGTTCTTATCAAGGCATCCTGACATATCATTGAGAAAATGAGAAGGTGTATCAATAGCAAGAGCTCAGGGTATGAATAAAACTATCAATTATTATTTCAAACTGTTGAAAGAAGAACTGTTGATATAGCGGCGTGGCGTCCAGTGTACAGTGTTGCCGCTATACAATAAAGTACTTGACTTCCAGACGTCCATAAAAAAAGTATAGTCGAAGTAACCTGTATAGCGAATAGTTAAAGCTATCGGCATCTCAAAGGTCAAAAAAAGATACACAATAATAATCCCGCTGCCAACTAGTCCACGTGGACTGAAGAATTGGCTGTTCGTATTGGATAATTTTCAACCGAGTTTTGTGATTGGCTGAAGAGTCATGAAATTGAATTTGAAGTCATGTTACGGAGACGAATAGAATGTGGGGATGAGTATCGCCGTTGTGTCGTCAATGTTCAGTTCAGAAACTGATCCCGATTTGAGTGTTGAAATTCGATATAGGTGCAGTTATAATTACTTAAATTTTTTGTTGTATGTTTAAAATGTAGCGTCCTTGGACAATTACTTATAGTAATAACAAGTGTGAATCCCGTGGGTTGGGCTACCTATCGGGCGCGTCTCCAGGTGGCGGATAGGGGAACGGCCAGGGGACTAGAGGCCCGGTCCGGGAAGCCAATGTGGCCTTACGGACGGGGTCGCGGGACTCCTGGGAACACACATGAACACAGACACACAAACAAAACAACAAAAACAAAATAAAAATCAACAAATCCCGAGGCTGGACAGCAATGCTCACCTCAATCTAGGGCGGGGGCTGGGGATAAACAGAAATGTTCACCCCAAGCGACCGCTCAGAATGAGGCTGGATATAGCAGACCACCTCTCGATGTAACGCAAGGCCCAGGCGTAAGCGTATCAGCGGCGCCGAGCCAAGAGGAGAAAGAGAGCGAAAGCGGCAGGAGTGGCAGCAACTATGAGTGCAACCTCCCCCTCTCCCACTCCATCTCCAACAACAATAAAGGCACCTCCTGCGGCGGGTGCCAAGAGCTCCGCCTTGAAAAAAGGCACGGAACCGGCTGCTACTGCAGGAAAGCGCCCTCTCGCGAGTACCTCCACGGAGGAAACCCCAAGAAGGTTGAAGAAGCTGCGCAGCGACAGTAATGTCTCTGCACATTCCAAAACCGCCTTGGGACACCTCAAGTTAGCCATCATAGATGAGACTAACCCGTATGGTAAGGTTACCGCAGAACGATAGAGTCTCATCAAAAAACAACTGTTGGAGGAACTAGACAAGATCATCCTCTCCGCCTCCAACAGCAACAGCAAACCGCCCACGTTCAAGTCGTGGACATACTCTGGTGAAATCATCAGAGTGGTCTGCGTGACGACGTGACGCTAGATTGGCTGAAGAAAGCCACAATGAATAGTAAGCCGTGGGAGGAGGCATCACTGGCGGTCGTCAGTGTGGATAAGCTCCCAAAGCTTACCAAAGCCTCACTCTGGATCCCGGAGGACGTCCACAA
>WOGJ01047214.1:0-10226 GCA_015342185.1 Leptinotarsa juncta | reverse complement strand
AATTTTGAGTAATTTTCGGTGTTAACAAAAAATAAAAATTACTTCGCACCAAAAACTTTGAAAATTAATTACACCATAGTTGTGTAATTTGTAATATTACAGGCTTTTAAAATGAACCGTCGTATATAGGATGCTGTCTTTTTATCGTTTTAGCAAATTTTTTTTCGTATTCCTCATTTAAAAAAAATTGTAAAAAATAAAACTTCACTTAAATGGCCATGACTTCAAATCTAGGTGTATTTCTCAATACTGAACAACTTTTTTGAATAATATTTCTCATGATTTTTCAAAATAAGAGTATTTCACTCTTGTCTCAAAATCAAATATTTGAAGGCTCCTCGTATATTACTTGTGTTTTACTGTATTTTGTTAGTGCATGTTTAGTTTTAAGGAATGACGAATAACTTTTTGTCGAAAAACCCTTAATAAATAAGTTTCCCATATGGTGCATACTTTGAGGATGACACTGTATACATCATTCAGCTTGACAGAAAATAAAGAAGCTTCATTCCATTACGAAATACAAATATGAAATGAAAAAATTCTAGTTAGTCGAATTTAATAATTGGTATTTTATTTTATTATACCACTGAAACCGATTTCATTTCGGACTGCATTTCATTATTTATTTGTGTTATCTGTTGTGTTATTTGTTAAATATATCTGTCTCACTGTCATTTTATAATATTTTTAGTTAGTTATAGTCCCTAAGTATAAATATTTTATGTTTCTTGGGATATTGAAATTAATTGAATTGAATTGAATCTGAAAAAATACTATCATACTTGGTACTTGTTATAATTCAATGAGATTATTTCTTCCAAACAATGTTTTTAAAAAATGCATTAAGAAAATATTAGCACCTAACCAATACAGTGAGTTGTTCTATAAATTTTAATTTAGTAGTTCTACTCTACTGTTTATCGATGATAATCAACACTGATAATAAAATATAGATCACCTTTCACAAAGAGAAAATTGAGAAATTAAATTGAGTAGATCAATTAAATATAATATGGTAAAATAAGTTCTATAAATGTTGAAATTCCATAATAGCCTCTGCACAGCGTCTCAGTCATTGAAGAGCTGCATATTATCATCAAAAAATATTTAATGTAATATTTAAAAATCATCAAATGCTACATGCCACATATATTTATTTACGTATTCAACTCATTATTCTTGAATTTGGACCTGTATTCTATATCGCATATCTACATATCGAAGTCACCACTGTTTATCACTAAAGTTGAATACATAATGGATGCAAATTTGAACCACAAGAAAAAATAAATAAAAAGGGTTTGCTTGTTGATTGTATTCATTTTATAGTATTACATACACCAGACAGAAATATAAAAAATAACAGAATTGTTACATTTATTGTTTATTAATGAAAAGTAAATCTGCATCTTTCTGTCATATAACATCTGTCGAAAGCATTCAACAACCGACGTTAAAGGTAAGATCTTGTTAATTCTCATCTCGCACAAGTTTCGACTTATAAGAGATATCGTTCGTAGGGGGGCGACAGCTGATTAATAAAAAGAATAGATTAATAACATTTAATTGGTAAATAGGATACATTCCTAATATACAATAACAAAATTATAAGTGAGAAAGAATTAATTAATATTCCAAAATCATTACTTATCATCTTATTTGAAATAAATTCAGTTACATTTGTTAGAAATATGTTGCAGAAGTTAAGTTTCAAAATTTTTAAGGTTGAAGCTGATTTAATTGAATGAGGCAATTTGTTGTACGTATCAAAACCTTTGACAATCCAGTCCAGTTGGAATCCTATGTATTTTATAGTATTATTCTCTTTTAACTTCTAGTCATTAACCAGTAATATTTATCCAGTTCATATCAATTTTTTTTATATTTGTATTTTGAAGTGAGGATCATGGCAGTAGTTTTAACCACATCCTAGGTATTATACAGTATTATTCACTTTTAACTTTTATTCATTAACCAGTAATATTTATCCAGTTTATATCAATTTTTTATATTTGTATTCTGAAGTGAGGATCATGGCAGTAATTTTACTCATATTCAGTTTCAATTTGGTAATTTTAAAATATTTGTCAACTTTTTGCAATATCACATTAATTTTCTGTAAAGCAGCGTTTATTTTACTACAAGCTAATAGAGTATCGTCTGCAAATAAGTTGATAAATTCACAATCAACATGTATATTAATATTAATTATTATATAATGAATAATAAGAGGCATAAAACACTTCCCTGGGGTACTTACTTCCCTGGGGTACTTCTTTAAGATTTCATTTGAAATTGTGCCATTGATTCTTTCTCTTTGTTTTCTGCCTTCAAGATAGAAAACCAGTCGTACATACAGCCCTCAATTCCGTATATTTTCATTTTGCTGAGGATTATATTTCTGTCAATTGTTTCGAAAGCTCTTTTTAAATCTAAAAATACTGCGATTACATACTTGTCATCTAATAGTTAAGTGACCTCTGTAATGCCAATTCAAAAGAGTACTTTTTCCGAAACCCTGACTGATTATCAAGCAGAATCTCATTTTCATTCACAAAGATTAGTAAATAATTGTAAACGGTATACTTTCTGAATGGGCGGCAGCTTTGATAATTTCATTTACCTTTGGAATTGGAATAAAGGCACTAATTTTTAGCAGATCTAAAGCGAAGTGTTGATAAGATTCAATATGGCATGTCCAGCAGTTTCAAAACTTCGTTTTGGAATTTTGGCATTTAGGATCTCATGGGTGTTACATTTATTATCTAATGAAAAAACAATATTACGTAATTCTCCAAAGGAGACCATTTTGAATTTAGTTACAGGCAAGTAAAGGTTAGAATCGCGATTATAGCAGACTTCGCCACTTTGAATGCTCTCGATTACCTGGTTAATACTATTAACAAAATAATTGATGAAATGTTCTACCAAAGATGAAACGAAAGTGGTTTTTAGGCTAACTTAAAGAGACGGGAGATGGCACTGCATTTTTTCTGGAAATTCCAAATCTAATTAATTTCCTTTTTTAGCAATGATCATAAAAATGGGCATCAGTTACAGCATCAGCGGTGGAGCTAACGGTCACAGCAGGTGAGAATTGCAAAAAAAGTTATGCTTTAAGATTTCAAACCGTACCAAAATTCATGAGATGCTTTTTCAGATCAAGTTTTGCTGAAGAATTATAATAAACTGAGAAATAAACGTCAGTGACATGTATTAAGCACTGAAATTCATGCAGTTGAATTAACATAATTTAAAAATATTAAAGTGAATCGTCAGTCGAATTTTTATCTAGAGTAAGAGCATCAGTTATTATCATCAACTTTCCGCGAGTAAGTACTAACAATCTTGAAACACAGAAACATTCAGCTGTTGGCGATTTTCACTTTCATTGACGATAAGAAACCCATATTTTGAGTTCAATCAGTGTTATACTATGGTACATAAAGTGACATTATTCAGGTTACATCATTATAATACTAATCGAAATTGATACGTAGTGTAAGTATTAACAAAAATATTTAAAAAATTGATGTCAGCTGAATGTTTTAGGGTTTAAAGGTCGTCAGTTCATTTACCAAGGTGACTACAAGACTCAGATGCACTGAGAGCGCATCTTCCAGGATATTTTATATTTTTACTTTTACTTTCATTTCTTTCTCTGATTTCCCGCCCTATTCATCCTATGAGATGGCATAGATCTCTCCATTGACGACTTTCAGTCGGTCCATAATCAAACAATACCATAGAAATTTTGAATTCCAAAGAGAAATTCATCAATTTTCTTGTAGGACTTCTGAAGTTTGAGAGCACTGAATATTTTCTCATGTGAGTATTTACTCTTTATGAAAAATATTCCACTGAAATTGTAACTTCTCTAACTTCTTTTCATGTTTGGCTCTCTTTCACGTTTCTCGCATTTTGCTAGGTATCGCACTTTATAGGAAAATACCTCGTTAATCCTCAAGTTTCTACTTTTGATGGTTGTTGTTCATAGGAGACGACAGCTACATGACGGAAAAATATATTTCAATAGATTTGATAGAAAGTACGGGTGTTGGGACCATAACGGAAGGATCATTATGTTTCCTGTGGTCTTTCTATTTACTATTAGAAAAAATGCTGGAATTTCAAAAACTACACCTACCAATTTGATCTCCACAAACTTTATTTGAAAAATATATCACATGTTTCGCTAGTACAGTAGCTTTTTCAAGTGATTTATCACTTGAAAGTGATTAATCAAGTGATTTATCACTTGAAAAAGCTACTGTTCTAGCGGAATATGTGATATATTTTTCAAATAAAGTTTGTGGAGATCAAATCGGTTAATTTAAACATGATGGGAACATTGAAAGAAAGTAAGAGTGATCAAGAGAACTGAGCAAGATCTAGAGGCATCTGTTCTGAAAATTTGGGAAGTACATTTTTCAATACGGCAATGCACTTTCAAATAAATTTACTAGGCCTAGCAGTCGAATACTGTTATTCAACGAATGATAATCAAAATTTCAATCTATAATGCGTAGTAACAAAAGAAGTTGTAAAGATTTTTTTAGTTCAAACCAAGTCAGTAATATACAAGCTGTATTGGTTCATAGTGAGTACAATCACATGTTTGAGACTGTTTCCATGATTTCAGTTCTTCCATATCCGGTACCAGAACAAGTAATGATAGCCCTTTTCAATCATCAATCCGTCAACACCTGGAACAGAAAGTACCAGTTCAATTTTTTGCAACAGATGACACTACTACCGTATACAAAACGACTCCTTGGTTTGAATTGAAACAGATAGTTAATAGATACATGAAAAAAAATCTTCAGAGAGAATAAGATAATTAAATAATTCAACAATATACATTGACTTTGTTTTGGACCTTTCTGTACAAACTCAATTCAAAGAATTCTAATTATTGTGGAATTTTCAATTACTATTTCATTTCAGATAACAACTCCAACAGATTACAATTCTTGAATCTGTCATCAAAGGAGAAAAATATTTATTTCGAAAAAACAAATAGTAAATATTCTAACAAACCAAACCTCTTTAGTGATTCCACCTCAGTTGTCTCTCCAGCTATACATTATTTATCTGTTTCATCAACAAAATGCTTGCAATACGTCACAGACATAATTACCGAAAATACTCTTACCGACTGGGGAGAGCAAGTCGTCAGAAGGTGGACTTTTAGGATCCGGCATTTCTTTCAGATTGTATATGAACCAGAATATATTCTTAGCTTTATCTTCTTTATGGCCTGCGATAGTGGTGATGTAATGACCAAATGTTGATTCAGTGGCTTCAAAAGTAAAATATGGATCCTTTTTCATAGCCAGTTGCATTACTTCATAGAAAGGTGTCCTCTTTGGTGCTGTTATGTTTATTGTGGCAAATTCTGTGATATTAGGGCCCACCCAGATTGTGTATGATATGGTAATATCAGAATGTCTGGAATCTCCTTCGTTTGATGTTGCTTAACATATACAAATATGGAATAAAATATAGATTTGTATTGAAACTGAGCACTATAAATCATTTTCTTTAATTTTACTCAATAAATCATTATTATTTTCAAATAAAGATGACGCGTATAACTGAAACCTTTCGACATATAATGAATTCAACACAAATACTGCTCCCATACACCAGTACAACAACGACGCTCGTTTCTCTATCCAAAATGACATCATCAGGAGATAAAGTGCGCGAGCAGTGGTTGTGTTAGATTCAGATAAACTTCTCATAATCATAAAATATATTGCCCTAAACATATACACACATTTGTAAATCTCGACACGAAAGTTTAACATACAAACTAATAATATTGGCATAATGAAGTATAGCTAACTGAGCAAAATATTACACATTTCATTATTATTTACACTAATTTCAGTAAAAAAGGAAAACTTACCGTAAAACTTCGTTCCTCCACTGAAGATGATCAAATTGGACAGTACCAAACTTAACAAATACATTCTGAACAAGCAAATAAACACAAATGAAAATCGAGTGTCGGATGACGATATTTTCACCTTATCAGCTCTCAATTATTTACGACACAATAGTAAACAGTGAAAGGTTTATCTTCGGATTTACATATGTGGAGAGAAAGTAGTTTAGATACCTTCAATTTTTCACAAAAGTCTTATAATGCCTATAATGAAACGTATAATAGTTTTAGAGTCTTAGAATGTTAGTTACAGAGACCATTACCAACCATTATTCATTAAATTGATAATTTTACCGCTACCGTTCTTACAACCTTTTTTATCTTCTTAAAATTCACAAGAAATCGAAGGTCATTTTTGATGATGGCGAAAAGGAACTAGCCTTTGGCTAGTTCAAAAATGACCTACAACGGAATGGTTACTCTAGAGTGATGGTAGAACAGGCCTTAGCTAGAAGACAGCAATTACTTCACAAGGAAGAGAAGCCGCCACAACCATTACTTGTACTTCCTTACATCAGATGATTATCGAAAAGGATAAGAAGGATTGGGTCCAAGTACAACATCAGGACCTGCTTCAGATCTGGGAACACTATCGATAGCAGCCGTACAAAAACCAGACCACCAAACGTGGACTGCGATTCCAAAAATTGTATTTACCGGGTTCCCTATGAGAGCATGTTTGGACTCATCAACATAACATCAAGTGGGCTCAAGCTGAAATCATCCACCAAGAGGAACACTGGTTCAGTAGAAAATTCAAAGGAGCCGCATAAATGTTGTCCAACAACGCATTTAACCAAGCTAGCATACAGATAAGCAACATATGGAAACCTCTAATCAATCGGAACACGACCAACTCCCGCCAAACGATCAGTTTCCACTAAAACCGATGAAGCGGAGAGAGGAAAGGGGGGATAGGGAAAAGCAGTCGAATGACCTATAAATAGTCATATCTCCAAGGAATGAGTCCAGTTATCGCCCGAAGACGATTTTGGATACTAACAATCGAAACATTGTGAATTAACTTGGTTTGGGATCTTTTAATTTTAATTTTTTGTATACAATTTTTAAATTTTCATCTCGTGTTGGCTGTTGCTTGTATTTTATTTCATTGTAATTTCAGTTTTATTGCTCAAAATAATTGTTATTTTTCATCAGACCTGTTTAATTTTTTACAGATTTTTTTCAGGGATTCCAAATCAATTTATATCACAATAGACAGTGGAAGTCCAAACTAATGGAATTATGCATCGTTCTTAAGCCCGTCTCTGAATCAATAGTGGTACCTCGTCGTTGCCGCAATGGTCGATGGTACCAGCGCTACTCAAACCGGAAGAGTCGGTCGAAGACTGCGCACGAGATCAAAGGGGAAAGGGGGGACCCGGAGTCGACAATTGTGGGGGGAATGCAAGTAGTCCATTGACCCACTTTGCCATCGACGCATACTTTACTTACTGGGTATTCTTGTCTTGTTTTATGTCTTTGTATTCCAGCACACTATAAAAACAATTTAGGATTTAATTGTTTATCAGAGGATGAAATGGGTTTATTTCGGTTTATAGTACTTTATTTTATGCTGAATGGAGTGATTATCGGCGTTACGGAGGAATCGGAACGGAAAAAATTAATGAAATACGTGAGGTGCGGAGGTTCATCTACAGCCGTAGAGGAGTCGAAAGCTCGAGGAATTTTATCAGGATTATCTGAAGCAGAGGTCAATGGATGGATTTTAGGCAGTGCACTTGTGCATCAGACCAGAGATAAAATATATTCAATACACTTCTATAAAATAAATAATATAATTCATAGAAATATTTTGAAAAACTAGATTTTATTGGAGCGAACTTAGCTAATTTAGTAATAAAATGAGTAGCCACATTTTTTATGAGAAATTGTCCATATCCGATCCTTTTAGAGGATATTTGATGACAACATTCAATTTGCCTCTAAATCTTTCCGTCGAGAGATTCTTTTTAAATGAATTACTAAAATATGGGAAAATTTGTGGATTGATAAGGATTTTTCTCTCTTCCTTGCATTTTCGTGTACATCTAAAGTTTCCTCTCTTGTGAAGAAATCCAAGCACTGTGATAAACTCAATTGGTCAGTTCTTAGTGGTATGGGGAGTGACAAATCCCAGAAAGCATCAAATGTTACTGATGAGTGTCCGCAGTGTGTTCATTTCATCGTGGATTTCAATCGACCAACAAAATGATCTACACTCTTAAAGTTATTCATCATCAAATATTTGAGCCATGACTCTCTTGTGCATTTTCTCGTCAATCTCCGTTAAGATTGGTTTAGGTTTCTCATTAACTATATTAACGTCTTCATGTAAACTTTCTAAAAGATAACGAAGGAACTTCTGGGCGACTTGATAGGCATCACCCATGAATCGAGAAGCAAAACTTTGAATCTGATTTTTTTAAAATACTGTATTTACTATTCTATCAAATGAGTCTTCTGACCACAACTCCTTGATGACTTCTGCAAACGCTTTCATTAAAGCACCCTCCATACTAGAAATACTAGTATTGATATCTTTCATGAATTCATCGTTTTTCAAATATTCCAGTAACCATATCGTGTTTGATAAACATTGGATGACGCTGTTCATGAAACAGGTGTTACCAATATTTTTCGAATCATTTAGCCCAAGGGTTTTGACTGAAGAATTTATTACTGGACAATTTATTACTGAAAACCATTTCAGAATTTTGCTGAGAGAAAGTATTTTTTCGATTTGCTTTCATTTTAATTCGTTAAGTGGTTTGTCATGACCTCTCTTTCATTTATAAAGTTGGTTTTCAGAATACATGTAAATTTCATCAAGTTTTTTAGAATCAGGAAGAGTACCGAAAAACGGAGCCGCTTTTCCTCTTTGCATGGCTATACTAATTTTTTTAATGAGAAAAACTGTAGCTCTTGATTCGTGGCTTTCATTGGTTACCTTTTTTCCAATTTCATTGATGGAAAATAACGCTTCAGAGCCGAAACCAAAAGTCTCAACAGATATCGGGCGAAAGATATAATCATTCCCCAAATTCTGATATTTCCGTAGTTTGGAACTTTCTCCTAAAGAAGCAGTAGCACCGGCTTTCGCAGAAGTAGCAGGAATATGGTAAGTTGCTAATGTATCTACACAAGTAAAGTCCCAAACAAGAGATTTACTGTTTTTCTATGAAACAAGTGTCATACCATCCGGCCGTTTTCCGTCGTCTCGACACTTCAAGTAAACACAATTACTGCATTACTGCACTTTTACTACTCTCAAACCTTAATATTCAATGAACCTTGACTATGAAGTCAAGGCCCGAAAAATCAATCAGGAATTTGGCAGTAATGGTATCAATAAACGCAATGTTCGACGTTGATTTGCGAAATTTCATTCCAGAGATTTTAGCTTCGAAGATGAGCACCGGAATGGTCGACCAGGACGATGATTTGGGGACCATGATGGAAACTAATCCATCACAAATGGTGTGTGGACTGCGGAAGAACTGGGCGTCAGCTCCCATGCTATTTCTGGTGATTTGAAAGGTCGAATATTTCGAAAAGTTGGTACCCATCGTCTGTTATTTGGTTTTGCTCAACCAAAACTTCCCTTTTTTGGATCGGATCGTCACGTGTCATGAAAAGTGGATCCTCTGCAATAACTGGAGACGTTCAGGAGAGTGGTTGGACATCGAATGAGACACTCAGGCACTTTCCAAAGACGAAAGCCCACGAAAAAAAAGTCCATAGCTACTGAATGGTAGTCAGCGGCTGGTGTGATTCACTATAACTTTCTGCAACCAGGCCAAACCATCAAGCAGAGTCGAAATGTACCAACAATTGCGTTAGCAGCAGCCCGTACTGGCCAACAAAATAGGACCGATCGTGTTCCACGACGAAGCCAGTTTCACAAATCACCGTTCGAAAATTAAACGAGCGTTGAAGTCCTACTTCACCCACTATACTTCCCAGACCTCTGGCCAATCGACTATCATTTTGTCAAGCACTGTAGAACCTTCAGGACCAGGCAAAAACGATCTTCGTTGACTTCATGGAATCCCGAGCACCCAATTTTTATGCCCTATTTTTATGTATACTCATAAAAACCGGCAAAAGTTTCGAAACAACCCAATATTTCATAATTATAGAGCGGGTATTTCCTTTCTTGTCCCAAAAAAAGATTTCAAACCATAGTTAATAGTTACACAACCAAAGAGTAATACAAGCTCAATGGTATGAATTTGACTGTTTTTTCAACATGCAATATTTATTTTAC